>JABASC010005009.1:0-10899 GCA_019776185.1 Plutomurus gul
CTCTTTTCTGCTCTCTCTCTCTCTCTCTCTCTCTCTCTCTCTCTCTCTCTTTCTCGTCTGAGGTAACCGGAGAGTATTGACGTTTTTGTGAAAAATGACACTCATATTTTCAAAGAACAAGTATACATTATCTGCAAGCCAGTGTTTGACAACGATAATGGAACGCTACGCTACAGGCAATAAACTAAATAACTCACAAAGGTTAATTAAAATTCCTACTAATGAGCTTGAACCCTATTACATTAATTACAAGGGTATGGTCGGTGCAGGTATTAAAACCATCTCTACATGTGTGATAATCATGTATACGACAAGACAGACTTTTGAAAAGTTTGAAATAAATGAAGGTGGTATTTGGAAAGCAATTGGTATTTTCCCAAAAATGTTGGGGAAAAATATGAGTGAATGCTAGTAATTAGTTTAATGCTATTAATTGCGTTCTCTGTTAGATTTTTGACCTATATTTCTTAGGAAGTTTACGATTCTATGCATTATTATAAATGCATTTTATAAAAACAGTCAAACAGAGTACCAACACTTGGGGCACTGTGGTATTGGTATTTGAACCGAACAACTCGATCTCAACGACGCAACCTATCTGCACGTGAGGTACAGTAGTTCTGTCTCTATCCACACTCAAAATCTGCACACGGGCAACCCAAACTATTATTATACCTTATTGCATAAAAAGATATCTAGAGAGTACTAACTAAAGGAGATGTAATCTCTACCTTTGCCAGCTTCAACCCTACATAAAGACTAATTACATTTACATTGTGGAAGAATGTATACTTTATTACTGAAATCTGCAAGAAATTTAATTTAGCAAAATAAACGCGGAACAATTTCTAGTAGTACGTAGAATTTTCTCTTGTTGTGTTTTCAATAGAACTGCAGTTTGTCTGAGGATTCATCAGTTTAAGAAAGAGGTTGATTTTTCGAGACTTTTCAGGCACAGCTGTCGTGTTTTGAGAGACTAAAATTGTCGAAATGGAAGAATCTCCTGAAACATATGGGAATGGAAAGCTTCATCCTCTCCTGGTTCCCTCTGTAAGTGTGACATTTGTTGTTTGTGTAAATCAGTTTGTGAAGATACAGCAAGCAATATTATAAAGAATTTAATTGCTTTTATTAAAAGAAATTGTCAAGTGTTGATTGTGATTCTTTTTACAGATTGTAAACGAAATCGCAAGCTATTTAGATTTAAGCGATTTAAAGTCATTTCGTCTCGTATGTAACCAATGGGACGAAGAGGGTGTAAAATACGTTCGTAATAAATCGCTGATTGTTTTCAACTCGTCCAGAAAGTTGGCCGAATTCACATCTATGATGTCCATGGACCTGCCACTCTACTGTAATCGTTTCCAGTTCGGTCCTGGCGTTTGTCTCAGCTATAATACGTATCCGGGGACATGTCATCCTTCAGTTTTTAAATTCTTTGCGGAATTTGGTCCACAAGTGAAATCTTTGTATTTGAAAAATTGTAAATGGTACGGACCTGACTTGGCAAATATGTTATACACAAAACTATTGAATTTGGAAGAGCTCTCGTTGGTTGCAGAAGTTCAAGGAAAACTCTTCACGACTGATGATCAGTACCAAAGGAAGATGCTACACAATATCAAATGTCTTAGACTAAATCTTAGATGGACGCGAATAATCAGAAACACGGAAATGATGAAGGACCTACTTGACATAATGCCAAATCTAGCAGTGATATCTTGGATAAAGGCTCCAGGGGATGATGCGCGTTACGACCGAAACTTCCAGGCAATCATTTACAGATTTTTTAGTCCAGAATGGTTAACAATTAAATATTCTTCCGTTTTATTTACAATTTGAACTTAAACAGTACGAATAGCATCTAACAAAGCATCTCCTGTAAGGCCATCAAATTTGGAAACATGTTGATTGGTTATTTCGGGAAATGTTTGATCAGCAAGAATTTCATTTATTTTATCCACGAAAGGTCCAACGAAAGTTTACACTTTCCATAAACGCGTCCATAAATCACATAAAACGGAATAATATTTAATTGTTAACCCACCTATCTATTTTGATTCCATAAAATCATTAACATTACTATTTAACTTTTCGATTCCAGTTAGATTTAGAATTAGCATTTGCTGCTGCTCCACATCCAAACAGCTCAACAATTCGGGATACAGTGTGTGATATGGCAATACATTGTAAAGATCTTCCTAGTTTTAATTTGAAACGTGTAGAATGTAACATGAGACTCAATAATGAGTCAATAGTTGCTCTCACCTCGAAGAATTTCTCCCTTCAGTTTCTGGACTTGACTCTAACCCCTGATGTGAAAACAAGTGTGCTCCATAAACTGCTTTGTCAACTGAGCGATACCCTGTCACATTTGAAGCTGGAGTTTCACCCGAGTGAAGGAGCTGAATGTGCACAAGACTTTGAGTTCCCTTATATGGGCGTTCTGAAGCATTTATTTCTGTTCCGGTACAGAGGATCTATTCGAACTGCTAGGAAATTTCCGAAACTCTTCAGTCTTACGTTACAAGAGACGACTTTCATTAAAATGCTTGAGAAAGACTATGAAACACATTTGGATAGAGATCCAGAGCCTCATCTCAGTCTAAAAACTCTTCAAACGATAGCAGATTTAAGTCATTCTACGTTAAGTGAGCAACAAATTGTGTTACTCTCGAAATTATTTCCTTCACTTAATCGTCTGGGACTGGAAATTCGAGAGAAAGAGTCGCAGCAGACAAAAGATCTCTGTTTTCCTCATTTTAAATACTTGACGGAAGTTGGACATCCATCTGACGAAGGAATAGGAGAGTTTTCTTTGCCGAAGACTGAGAGAGAGTGTCCAGAGTACAGTAAAGGACGACTGAAGAGGCTGAATAAATTGCTTTATTAATTACACATTATAGTAAACGATCTTATCTGTGTAAACTCTCCTTTGATGTTGACTCTATCTATGCGAGTAAACTATTCACCTTTCCCTTGATAAGAGAATGGTTCGTATATATTTATTCAGTTTACTATATAAGAAGGTTGAACTTTTCATATATGAATCAAAAGAATGCTTTCATTATCTTTTAAACAATTTTTATAAGTGTGCGTGTGTGTGTACAATAGACATGATATTCATGTAATTATAAACAAGTATTCAATGAAGTTATTAGTTTGTTAATGAATCCGGATGAATCTATTTAGATTAAAGTCGACTTGTTAAGATTGCATTTTATATAAGTTGTCAACTTACGTTATACTGATTGCATACAATTTGTTCTAAATGTTTTAAACGTTTGCACATTATTAATTTAGTAGAATATAATTCAAGATATTTTTAAATGTGTACCATATTTATAAGATAGCGCAAAGTTGTTTTACTATTACACATTACAGAATTCGCATCTCGGATTTATTTCTTTTCCTTTTATAGCTATACTTACAGATAAGCTAGTATTGTGTAAGCCGTCATTGTTACAACATAAATGTTTCCGGATTTCAATCGCATTCTTATCAGGTGGTTTAGGAAAAATAAAAGTTGTCAATTTACGTAAACTTAGCAGTCGCGTTTCCACATTTTCCACTTGTCATTGCAATTACTTACATAAATATTACAATTTAATGTTTATTCAGAATCAGATTGGACGCTTTATATAAAAGCACCATACTTATATAAGTGCGGTGCGTGCATACAGTTTTGTGCATTGCATAATCATTTGGGTGTATGTTATGTTTGTAAGTGAATCGAGTTTTTCGTGCATGCATAGAGGATGAGTGAACTATTACTGGATATTATACACGGTTGCACTGCACGTCCTACTTGAATTATATATAAATGGAACACGACTGTTTACAAATATACTGTGTATTGTTCGGAATCGAATCTAAAAGCAAAATAAAAGCCTTTCTGCATTCAGTAAATTCGCGGAACTCTCACTTCACTCCGACTCCCCATCATGCACAGCAATCAAGTGTAGTATTGTTTTATTCGTGTGTTATTTACTAAAAATTCTTACGTGGGAAAGAGTTGATTTTGTATTGCATGTCTATGCTGGGAAAATTTGAAGCAATACCGTCAGTGATTGTTGAAGGCTTTTGTGAAGTTGACTAACAATAAGATGAAAGTGCCAGTAAACTACAGGCTCTAAGAGCCTAGTCAGTCATAAACAGTGGAGCTTCTAGTTCAAAGTTGATAGTCAAGTAAAAACACCAAAGAAGAATATATTTTGCAATATAATTAATTAACTTATATTTGGAATAATAACCGATTGCCAAAATGAAGGGAAAACCAACTCCTGTTTTTTCGTATGATACTCTTGTCCACGCTATGGCTGGTTCCATGGTACGTATTATAAAAAATTAATAGTTAAGGTATTTAAGTAATAATGTTCGAAAAATTCAAGGAAGCAACCTAAATATAATAAATTATTTACAAATTTACTCGTGACTGCTATTTTACGTATTTTTTTTGAAAGTCTTTAAATTTTTAGGACAGTGTGAGTAGTGCTATATCATCTGTTCTGATTTTGTGTTTCTGATTATAAATCGAATATTCTAAGGAACAACAGAATGTATTGATCGCTTTATCCCCGAATTTATTCAGAAACATCTGATTGTATTAGAATTACCCCTTTAACCGGGTTTATCAATACCTTTTCCTGAGCAGAAAAAGGTAAAGATAAGCCCGGATCATGAGGTTGGGCCCTCCATCCACCGGTGGAGAACAAGGGGCGAATACTCCACTGGCTCCTACTAGGTGCGCCTTGGACCCCAACCCCAACCTCATGAATCTTAATCGACGAAGTCTGCGAAACGATTTGATTCAATGAGTGGCGCACCCCGGCTTTGAATGGTTTTATTGCATCCATACATTAAACAGAGAAATTAGCCGTTTCTTTACAAATGGCTTATATCCAATAGCTTACCAATAGGAACGTTTCCAGGGTGCGCCCTTTGGCGACATTCTCTATCCACCCCTTGTCACTCTTACAGAGTGGCTAATGAGACCACTCTGTAAATAAGAGCCGCTGCGTTTAAGGGTTCAGGCACAGGCACTCTTACACAGTGGCTAATGAGACCACTCTGTAAGAGTAAGAGCCGACCCAATTCATTACCAGGGATGGGTCCAACCGTGTCCGTTTTTATTACGGACTCGGACAACCGGGCTTCTCCGCCCGTAGTGACCACAGCTTGCCTAGATCGGAGGTTTGGCCAAGTTCAGCCTCCCAGGGAGCCGACAGGAGCGAACCGACTAGTGCAATGCAAGTTACTCACACGGTAGTAACTTGCTGGTCAGTGATCCCCTTCATCCCCCTTTTTTGGGAGTAAATGTGGAAAGCAAACAGGCTGGGCTCACAAGTACAACGCACAACTCACAAGAACTCGAGGCTCACTAACAACTTCAAATAATTTTAGGGGACACACAAAAACCGTGAGACGGAGAATCATACACGGGCTGCCTTTGATTCTCTGAAGAGACTGTCCACCTCATGTAATTCAGGCATTTCCAGTCGTTCGACACTACGTAGTCCGGTTAATAATTAAAACGATCTTGTTTTGGTCTACTTGTTACTCCTCTGCGTCATTTCTGGGAGTTTTTGCCACCACGTTGTTAAACGTGGCACTTTTCTTGGCTAATGAGACCAATAATAAATGTATTCCATAAAGAATGGTGACATAATTCATCCTCATCTCATGAAACTATAATTAATATATGAGCATGCAAGCAAATGTTGCTGACTAGTTTGGGGCATAATTTTGTGTCATTTCGGACTGACTAGAAAGAATCTTTGGTTTCGTTGCACTAAAATAAAACACCATGCAAATAAAATAATTACATGCAAATGAAACACCTCTCCCCCCTCAGAGCTGCCTACTTAGGTTTGGATTCATTAGAATGGGGTTTATTTACAGCTTTGGGGCTGTTCCCATCCTTCCTCCAAACCGTCATTGTAGGAAATATGTTTAAGCCCTTTACCGGGGGTTTGTAAAGTTAGTTTTCTGATAACGTGCGGTAGTATTATGTGATGATTATGTTATTTTACAGGCCGCTGTCACATCGATGTCAGCTTTTTATCCTTTAGATACGATACGATCTCGACTTCAATGTAAGTACATATTTTTGAAGTTACTGCTTGTTTTTGAATCTGAAAGTTCCCTATTTAATACTTTTACCCATTTGTTCTGTAAAATGTGATTATTCAGTGGATGACACCGTGGAAGCAAAAAATACCTTGGTGCTTTTGTTTGAGTTGGCCAAAAAGGAGGGACTGTAAGTATCTAACTTTACTGTTAAAACAGTGCGTGTTATAAGCAACACATCTTGCAATTTATTATTCATACCATTTTTGAAATTAAATTTTTATAGTCCAACCTTATACCGGGGTCTCTTCCCAGTCTTGGAAAGTCTGTGTGTGTCAAACTTTGTGTACTTTTATTCTTTTCATGGACTCAAATCGTACTTGTCTAATAAGGTGTCACCTTCGGCATTGCGAGACTTATTTCTGGGCTCTGTTGCGGGTATCATAAATGTTTTATCGACAACACCGCTCTGGGTTGTCAATACACGTATTAAGATGCAAGGTGTACCAGGGGCTCACTCAAGTGTAAAGTACCGTGGTTTAATCGGTAATTTTAACTTCAAAAATTATAAAATTAGTGTTTGACATGGAGGGCATCATCTTATGAGTTTCTGTCTGACAAATGAAAATATACACATTTCTTTTAGATGGGCTATTAAAGATTCAAAAACGCGAAGGACTGGGTGCCCTTTGGGTATGTTATTTGAATAACCCATATATTGGTGGATACGAGCATATTTCAAAATTTGCAAGAATTATTGCAAGTTCATTGTCAAATAAAGTATTCTGTGATTAATGCATGATGTAATTCCGTTCAACTTTGAATTTTAGTCTGGAACTCTGCCGTCTCTTATGCTAGTCATCAATCCAGCTTTACAGTTCATGACATATGAGTCTATAAAAAGACAATTGAAGGCAACGTATGGTGATAGGGAGTTCTCAGCGTTAGGTAAGTTTCAAAGTATGTTTTAAATTTGCTTGCATTAGTTTGGTAGCCGAATAACGCGATCAACACGTCGAGTTCACACAGGCTTCGTATATAAAATACTTACATTTTTGTTTTAATAGTCTATTTCATGGTGGGCGCTGTTAGTAAAACTGTGGCAACTGTACTGACGTACCCATTGCAAATAGTTCAAACGAAGTTGAGGGTATGTTAACTATATTGAACTATTTGAATATTTATTAGGAGTTCTCAGTATGAAACCATGATTGTAAGAATTTAAAACATTATGTATGTAAATGTTTTATTATGAGCAGCATGGTCACAAAATGGAGGGACTTCGTCACAACGCGTCGATGTTTGAGATAATACAAGCCATTCTTGCGAAATCAGGATTGCAGGGTCTATTCAAAGGAATGGAGTCAAAGATTTTGCAGACAGTATTGACATCGGCTCTCATGTTTACCATTTACGAGAAGATTGCAGCTTTTGTCTTTCGTATTATGCGTCTCAAACAAAAATAGTGTCGTAAAAGTATTCGTTCTAGAAACAGTAAAATATGTTGTCCTCAACTCGTTTTGATAAATCTTTCCAAAATTTATGATATGACACTCTTCAACATATAAGAATCCAAATCAGACCCGATTGATTGAATCTAATGACAGAAAATCTAATTTAAGACCACAGAAAAGAAGGCAATAACAATAATACTTATTACAGCTTACATAGCAACTTTTTACCTCTTTTTAGATTCTTGTATAACAAAACAAAACTCCAAAGATTAGCTTCTATAATTTAAAGCGTTCCTAATAAATTGTATTATATTACAAATTTTAATTTTTCGGTTTATTTATATGATAATTCTATTTTTACAAATTCTTCGTTTAGATGCGTATGTACAAAAGTTATACAGTAAAAACATGTGATAACGGCTATGAGCAAGTATATAAGATCTTTCTAAACTTTCGGATGAATACAGACAGCTTACATGAAGTTCGAAATGTCCTATTATAAGAAAGTATAGAGTAACTATAACAGGAAAGCACTACTGGCAATGAATTTAAAGATACATGTCATAGGTACTTATATATTATATATAATTAATATATATGACTTTTCTTTTAGTAAAATGAAGCGCGTTTGACCTTGCAATTGAAATCGGTTTTCAGTTACTTAGTAAAAGATCATCTCTTGGATGTTTGAGACGCTTTGTGAACATGTAGATAAGTGCAGCTCCGATGATTAAAAGAGGAATTCCAAGACCTATCATAATAACTAGCATGACGAGGAGTGAAGGCTTGTCTGTTGGAGGACTTCCGAATCCAGTATTGAAAGTCCTAGAGCACATAGAGTTAGAATTTAAAATAATACAATTCTAGTACTATATCTAGTTATAGGTGTGTCGATTTGCATATACACAAGTACGTACGTACCATTGAATCAGCTTCGTTTTATTATAAAATCCATCTTGTTCGGTGCCGAAGCTAATATTCAAGGCTTGCACAATGAAACTATCCACCTCATCCGCATAGTAGGCCCACAAGAGTGTATCATTAAGACCTTCAATTGTTTTCTCGGCAGTTGCTGGTGTAAGGTCGTAGGACACGACGTCTATGGAATCCGAAATATCTCTTTTTTCCGCAATGTAACATATAGGTCTCCATTCGAAATATGATTGTTCGGTTCCACTAATTAAAGGAGTTCGCACACGATACAGCTCAAAGACACCCGGACTGTGCTCATCATCTAACATAGTGATTTGTTCGATTCTCATCGTTTGATTGCTTTCTCTATCTGAATCACCCTGAACGAAAGCGTACGTAAGTCCTACACGAGGCTTTTCTGGGTATTTAAACTCATCTGTAAAGTTTAACTGTACATTCTTAAAAGTGACATCAATTTGACTGATGTTTCCACTGTACAGCATGTATGGAAGGAAATCACTATATTCGTCCGTGTTCTTCATTCGAATCTGCATATAAACACATAAATAATAAATATGATACTACATACATTAATTCATAAGATAAAAAGTACGCAGGTGTGCATAGTATAGTAAGTACTTGGTACCAGATAAAATGCAAATAGTACTAACTCGAATAGCGAAGCAGGCCTTAGCTCCTAAACTGTACTCAGTCTTATTTTTCTTGTATTTTGTAGATTCAAAATTAAAGGTTTATTTCGCTGGAAGTCACCGTGCCATTTTGTCTTTCCCATAAAAAGCCTTTAGTGTTGTACTGAAACATTTCGGTTTGATTTGCTAGATTCATTCGAACCTTGTCTTTGGCATCGTTAAATACCCAAGCCTTCAACAAAAGTTAAATGTGATCAAGTTTAATGCTGATTTTTCGATAGACATATATTTATATTGCAGACTTTGAAGGTGCGATTTTCAGGTTCATATTAATTTTTGTAAGTACCGTTAAGAGACTCCATCCAAACGTGTAGTACGCTTTGGGGCCGCTGAAATATATGGATACATCATCCTCCGAGTCAGGGGAAAGAACCTCTGGCCAATTAACAATTAAATCACTTGCCAGGGAGGTACGTGCCATGAGCACAGAGGGCCGTCCGATAAAGCTCCAAATAAAATGTAAGCTGTCTTCATCACTATCAGATCGTATATGGATTAAGCTAACATTGCTCCAGTGCTCACAGTCTATAGCAAACGTGCAGTTAGGATTGATTGTAGTTCGAAACTACACAACAATAGAAAATAGTAAATAATTATAAAATATATTCATGTATATAAATGTACACAAATGTGTAAAGTTGTAGTTATAATGATGTTCTCGTTACTCGATATAGTAAAAGTACATACCTGGCGCAATGCCTTCACTTTTGTGTCACCACTTGATAATGTTGGATTATGAATCACAATAAAGAGTACTAATAACGAAAACGAAGCAACCCCCGTAAATATTTTAGTATTCATTCTCTCTCTGCCTGGTTTCTGGAATTTCGTTTAAATTTCTTCCTGGATCTTGGAAACCTGCAGCACAAAAAATGAAAGCAATTAATTTTTTAATGTCGGGATTTGACGTTCCTTAGAATATACATTTCGAATTCACATAACTTTGTAAATATATGCAAAAACGTTTAATAAGAAGTCTGAATTGTAAAGCCGTACAGTGAGCTAAACACTTTTGCAACAAACTAAATGCACCCCGGTGTGTGTATATATTTATGATACAAATACATTCAGGAATCACATGAAAGTCGGAAACTCTGAAACACGAGAAATACTAACGTTTTCCCCTATTTATCTGTAGGAAGATGTAGTGCCGTACTGCCTCTGATACTCTGATATCAATATTACACATTGACTCATTGTCAGCAGGATTCTATGCTCGCATTATCCGTGATGGATATATTTACATTACCTACCCACTAACCACCACTTGCATTGTAAGATACGATACAAATTTAGGACCAAGACAATGATAAATAAATCCTGGACTATCAAATAACTACCTCTTTAATCTTTAAGCTGATCGCTTATCTTGCAACTTGGATATTTGGAGTTTGGACTTTGTACAAGATCACATGTTTGAAGAAAGTATGAGTTAGAGGGGAGTGACACTGACACATGCAAACAAATATTCGGACCAGTCTGTTCATCTTGTCTTATGTTTCAACGTAAACTAAAAGATCAAATGACTCAAAGAGCAAGGACAAGGTACACTGACCTGAGCTCGACAAGCGGCCAACTGTGAGCGATAAAACTGAAGACTATTTGATGTTGTTCGATCTAGAAATGTGACCACATTCGTGCTTTGTATTATGCAATATGCAATGCGAATGCGTCTGTAAATTCCTTACGATACAGATTTGTGTGTTTTCACTTGTCACTCTTGTCACAGTTGTCAGCCGTTCTCATACAAACAC
>JABASC010005010.1:0-10898 GCA_019776185.1 Plutomurus gul
GAGACCTCCAAACACGAATTAAAGAGCTGTCTTCTTTTGTGGAGTACCTATACAATGCCACATATTATATAATTAATACATCCGCTTTGTTATCTAAGCCGTTTGTGTGTCACAGAAAATTTCGGATTAGAGAACAGCATAATGGTTCCGGATGGCAATAATCATCATCAAATATCCAGGCCAATGTGCACTGAAAACGACTGAAACACTTAATGGCACCTTCGGAGACCGAATTCCTTTCCCCTGGAAGAAATGGACAAATGAGACTGAAGGAGGTTCAGAATAAGCAAATGAGAATTGCATATGAAATATAGGTTTCGTTTAATTTCTTCCAATTCTTCCAATGGTTGTTTTCTCTGTGGCATCAATTTACTCAGCAAATGGTGAAACGGTGAAATACATTATAGGGCATATTAAATGGATACATATAACACTTTTTGCCATTTTGCCAATTTTAGTGTAGTTAATGTGCTAATTTTGCCAATTCCCAATATTGGTAGGCCAGTGCTGATTTCTTGAATTTCCTTACTATAGTATTTCCCAGGGAAGTTCAAGTTGTTTAGAGAGCGTCTGGCATGTTTGCTGACGTTGAAAGCTTATGAATGCGGTTTAATTTTGACGTGAACAAAGGGAAAGCCAATACGAAGAAAAGCCGAGTAGCCAAAATATTGGACTTACTACTTCACAAGTTACAATAATTGGAAAGCTTTGCTTCCCCCGGCAGGCGGATTCCTTCCATCAAAAGGTATAAGTACTATTAGTTACTTATTAGTAAGGACAGGTTTCACTGAACAGAATTAGCATTCTCCATCATCCAAATAATTCCACACTGTTTCAAGAACATTAATTTTCAAGGTCTCGGTTTTCAAGTTATAGCTGCTTGCTCCCTTTAAATATTGTATGTATCAATTTCCACAGAGCTTTCCACTTGTACTGCTGAGCGCTGCAAGCTACATATGCACCCCATAATAATAACGTACAGTACATGGTCTTCTAAATCAGCACGCAATATATATGGAAATTACATAAAATGTCTACACTATATATTCATTGGAATTTTGTATTTGTTTCTTCCCTCTCTTTTCCCTCATCTTTCCAATTTTCCGCGTCTTATTATTGTACATATAATAATATTCCAACTTTTTGCCAATACATCTACATTGTGGTATACTCAGATATTAGTGTACCGTACTTGTTACCGTACCGTTTGTCAGCAAAATTATAGTGCAATAAAACTCGTAATACAATTTTGTGGATTCATTGTGTGGATGAGTTCATTTCTCTAAGCGTTGGTCCACAAATTACGTAAAACAAATCGCCGGCGCCAAACAAAAAACCGTTCAAATCGAATAGGGGACTGGATTATCTTCTTGTGTTCCTTGTTGATCCGGTGGTTGATGAACGCATTGCAAAATTTTCTACCAACCACCAATGGAATGAGTATTTACAACAAAGCACAAAATCAGTGTTTTGCATTGCTTGGGTCATGAGTCCGAGAAATTAACTAATTTCATCGATATTTTTTTGAAAATACATCCAATGACATTCTTCATTCTGACTGTCTTTTAAAGATTTAGGGTATTAAAAGTTGAAAGTTTAAAATATTCTGCTTTTATTATCACTCGCTATTAAGTAAGAATCGATGCAATTCGTCAATCACTTAGGCTCAATAGCTGGAGTAATATATAAACCCGTTTTTGTTAGGTGCGTACCCCCCCTTTTGGGTAGAATTTTTTTTCAATACCACAATCTCTATACGTCAGAGGGGGTTAAACTTCCACCTACTTATGTACATAGACGGACAAATTTAAGTAGGGTAAAATAGGGAGGACAGGGAAAAGAATGAAATACTTTAACATTTAACCCCCTAGATCCGCCCCTAGCAGACCAGCATGATTCCTGCAAAATTGGTGGGCACCAGTCCAATCGTACAAGGAATATACAAGCAGCGTCCAATGTTACGTAATTTATTTGCACTCTCTATGATGTAATGTTGCACAGACTATTCTCCTCAAGTGTTCTCCGAAAATTGTAGTAAATGGAATTCTTGGGGAGAGTGTAATGAGAAGTTGTGTGAGTGGAACTAATTGTTTTACTGAGGAGCCATATTGGTTTGACAACAATAGTAATGAATGAATATTTCTTGTTCTTACCCTTAGCCTGGTGAGTGTGAGCATTTGCTTGCAGCGCATGGGATGAATGATTGCCAAATAGCGTTCGATGCAGATCACGACCAGAATTAGAATGGAGGCCGTGTGACTGAGGCTGTTGATGAAATGGTACATTTTGCACATGAAGTCCCCGAAAATCCAACTGCAAATAATAAAAGAAAAGATCCATAATAAAAATGCTTAACGTGCGACCCGCCGGCTTAGCACAGAGACGTGCCTACGGGACGAATGGGAAATTCTTGTAGAAGAACTGCAACCACCCAAATGCTTGTAATGCTACACTTCGGTAGCTAAAATTTTAAATTATGCCAATTCTTGCAGTTCACAGGAAAAAAAAGCAATTTTTCCATGCATGTATGTACACATTATATAAGACATAAATTCTGAAATTTTGTCTCAGTCGATTTATTTGGACACTCGATGGAGTAGTGTGTGTGTGAGTGTGTGAGTAGAGAATGCGACAGAGCACGATATGCAGCACTAGGAGCTAGCTACATTATTTTTTATGTGTTTGGCCAACATGTACAATATATTGCTTAGCCGGATGGATGAAAATACAATATATGTAGCAGAAATGCACTGAACTTTTGTGTCGATTCGCTCATAAACACAACGTGCATTGTGAACAACGCGATTTTTCACCAGCAAGGGAACGGCTTTAAAAAAACTTCAGTTGGCCACTCGTGCATTTCCCTTTTCGAAAATTTCTCCTGAATGCTTTAAGAATATAAATGTATAAAACTGAATAGTAAAGTGTGTGACAATTTAATATTTTTCACTTGTTACTTGCAGCAAGTAGAATGTTTATTTATTTATCTATTGGGTTTCGCCGGTCCGATGCATTCGCATTAATTTTTAAAGAATAAACCGCGTTTTATTTATCTGCTGCGGTCAATGTCAACGCTGTTGAGTGAGTGAGCATAAAGGAAGTGTTTCGTGTACACTGTTTCCAACACTTGGATTAAATTAGATGTAAAATTTTGCCCAGCCTTTTCTATGGTATTAAATATTTTCAACATTTTTTTTACTGTTTCACCATACTTTCTTCCTTTTCCCCACTATTCTATATTTAAGGGTAACATTGCAGATGAATGCATTACATCATTTCATTTCTACAGCTACTTAAGCATTCTCCTTTTTAAATGGGAAAGTTGTTAGATCTGTCCCGGAATAAAATAATCGTTGAGAAAATTGGTCACTCGCTTGGTCGATGTGAAGGGGTTGATAAGAAAACAAACACTTGGCGACTGTGAGTGGCTTCCCGTTGTTGACCCACTTAGTTTTTCGTACTTTACAAGCCGTCAGGCTCATATTACATGAAAAATGTTGCACGCTTCGTGCGCTCCTGTTACTAGCAGCACAAACGATCTTAGAACATATAAGGGCCGGAAATATAAGAAATTTGATACTGCTTTTCTACCTTTCTCTTTATAGGAACAATGAAAGCGGAAAATACATCGCAAAAGAAAACACTTATCTTCTTATCCACACTGAGAATTTTGCAATAAGTAACGTAGGTATAATAATCTTGGAAATATTAAGGGGGCTATACGGTGGTATTACTACAAAGCTATGCTGAGACTTCTCCGACAGCCTACAATTTTATGTGGAATCGTTCAAAATTTTACACAATTTCAAAGTGTAAAAACTAACTATTGAGAAAAAACGTTTAAATATTTCAGAGGAAAAAAATGTTTTTTACGTTGATAATTGCCCTGATTATTTAAATTCCGATTTTTGTTTAAAATTTTGAACCATTCCGTATAAAATTATTTTACTCCCTGCAATTGGCTGAGGAATATTATTTAAATAATCCTACATGAATCTCAATTCAACCATGTCAACCAGGCTCATGGATGGGAATCCCGGAAAGTTGCTTAAATGGTCCCAATTCACAGTCTTTGTAATTAGTTTAGTATCTGCATGCCCCAGAAATCAGACTCCAGAAGATTCAGTGCACACAAGCACACATATGGAGACCAGAAGGTCGAGTAGATTGCAACTAAAAAGGTCGGTTTCACGACTCTGCGTCCTTCCGCTCCATAAAACCGGTTTTGAGTTATCGCTGAGCCTTCACTATTTCCTCTGCATAGACAAAAGAGACTCTGCATGAATAGAGAGACGCTATTATCTATTTATTCAACGCCAGCTTCCACCTAAACATTACAATGATATACTCGTACATTAATCCAATTCTACTTTCCTTGCATTAATCTACATTGTTCATAACTATAAAGTGCAATTTAATAAAAAATCTACATAACATGTAGCACTATACTAAAATGTTGGTGTTCTTTGCAATAAGACCGCATAGCATTTCATGGTTGGATGTTGCACTATCGATTATTTATGTAACCGACTGCTTATTTTCCACACAGTGAACACAAATAATATCATATCTGAGTTGGGATACGCACACAGTGCCCCATTTTGACTATTCTTTAGTCTTTATGTATTGTGGTCGCGGTCATCATGTTTTAAAAAAATTCACAATTGAAAATAGCAGCAATTCTCTCCCATATCCCATTTCCCTATCATGCATTTGCTAAATCCCATTTACCCGCATTTAATTTGTTATTTCCCACTTTGTACCCTGGTGCTCAGTATTTTGACCTACAGTATAGCCATTTCTACCATTGGCTTTTATGCCACTGACCAATGGATTCTGCTGGATACAAATTTTTTGAACAAATTTCAGCTGAACGCAAAGCCATAATATTTGGACGTAATAGATTTGGATGATCCGATAAGTAGTCATGAGCCGTTTCGATTTTGTTTTACTAGAAGTCATAGAATCCGACTGAGGATTCACCTCTCCAGGCGTCCATCGATAAACCGAGTAAGTACGCTTGTGCTGCGTGCATGAGGTAATTTAGCCGAGTGACTCGTCATCTATATGTTTATTACTTCTATAAATCCACGGTGTGACTACAGTAGTGCCTATCAACATGAACATCCTTTCTGCGGACAAGTATGTGCTTCAAGCTAATGTCAAGGTTATCCACCCTGCCATCCACCTCTAAACAAGAGTCTCCTTTCTCCTTTAACACTCAACTACTAGACGCTATGCAGTGAAAGCTATTCAAAGATTTCTGTGTGAGCGACAAGAGAATTCTCCACTTCTCTCTATTGTAATTCTAGGAGTAGTGTCACTTTACCCTCGCATTGCCCCGAGTGTGTACTTTACTCGACTATTTATGTACTTCGAAAAATGTGTTTCAATTTCCTTTTTCCTCTTTGCCCAACCGACTCTTCTCTCTGACATTCTAAACCCATATTATTGCAAGTAAGGTCATGAAGGTCACTTCCGCTGTCTCTCTCTTATCTCTTCTCTCTACTGCTTTCTATTTGGCAGAAGTATAGTCTCTCCCAGCTGTACGCTTCTACTATTGTCTATGACGATTTTTTAGACCTTGTAACGTAAAACTCTTGTGAACCATATATATTCGTAAATTCCGTTGGTGGTTTGTTGTTGGCTTTCGCTACATTGCAAATGCACTTAGGATTGCGTTCTTTTAGCCTTTGTATTCATTTCAAACCAGGAATTCTTTGTAGATTCCCCTTACGATCTTGATGCATTTATCTGCTGTGCTTTCTCTCTCTGATGTACTGTAAAATGTATCCGAATTCACTGGGATTATCCACAATGTACTCGGTTTTGTATTCTACTGTGACTCACCAATCAGCCCCTTCTTTCTCTTTTACCTACTGTTCCCGCAGCCTCCAACAAAGACATGGAAAGACAATCTTGCAAGAATCTCTTTTGGCGACTTGCAATAATTGTGTTTACTACTAAAGGCACAATAGAAACTTAGGAAAGACTTGAGTCTTCGGGTGTCTAATTTCTTCATTGTATGTATACTGTTTCGCCATGCTGACCCAATGACCATAACAATGAATAGAGGAATTTAGAAAAGTCTGCGTTTGGGGATCTGTGAAATTATCTTAAAAGCATAGAATCTTAAATATTGTGGTCGTACTTTGTACACAGTTCTCATAATGCGGTTCATCCAGAAATAAACACCAGTGTTGGTTCTCTCCATTGGCGAAATTACCGTTCGCAAATTTTACCATGGTGTTTTGGCAAACTGTGTAAATGGCGATATTTTCAATATATAGCATGTAGGTTTGCTCTTTCGTCAATTTTTGTGCCATTCAACCAATTTGTACATACATTTTTGTCAATTCACCATTTTGGTAGATCGAATACTGCAAAATGCACACAGCTGCACTGGTGTTGCAATTGCAAATAATAATAATACTCTTAAAGTAAAGTGGACCTTTTAGAAGTGGGGCATTGTCCAAGTAGACTCTATTTTAACGAAAAGTTGACGTTGACCGCAGCACTTTGTTTACGAAAGAAAAGTTTTTGCGTCCATCTATTATGTAAACAGCTTGTCAAAGTGAAGGACACACGCAGGATGCAGTACGTAACAGTACTAGATTTCGCTTAATCTCACAGGCGGTATCCACATCATGGATATTGTTGACTAAAGTCCGAAATCTCCGTAAATGCTCACAAAGCAGATGTTCCATTTAGATTCGAACTCCATTTGCGGAATGAAGAATAAAAGCAATCACTATCTCGATGCATGAGCGCTGTTTACTCCCATTACATATATTTAATATCCATTAACACATGTAGTCACGACCTCGATGCATTTATTATTTATATTTAAACAACGAGACGCCCTGAAAACGTTTATCAATACTTTCTCTATCTATCATTCATTGTTTACTAATTGTGAACTGATGTACTTTTGATTACTATTTACATGACGCACGTCAGTTATAATAAATAATAATAATGCCGGCATTTTCTGTACTATAGCACGTAGTGATAAAAGGGCTTTAGATGGTAAATAAATATATTTCTCAAAGTTACTACGCTAAAGCGAAAATTTATTCATTCACATAATGTCATTATTCATTGATTTCTGAGAGGTGCTAACTGCTGACTCCTGTTGCCATTTATTTAGTATTCATGTTGTCAACGTTTTCATGTGTTTGAAGGCATGCAATCGATCATTTATTGAAAGTCGATCCATGGGTGTGGGGATTTTTTGGGGCATGTAAAAAGTTCGATGCCTTTTACCTAATTAAAAATAGGGCAAAAACTCCACGAGCTTGGTTTTTAAGCCGCCACCCAAAAAAAGTAAGGTTGGCGACCCTACAATCGATTTCGTGTAAGTATTTATATCAGGTTTTGCTAGCGTGTCTGCTCTACTTATCAATAAATGGGATAAATTAGCTGACCTTTGAATCTGCTTTTATTACACGCTACAGTATCCAAATGTGAGTCTATCAATCAAACGCAAGTCAGCTACCAACTTTATTATCTTTTACGAGTGTCCTTGGTTCCTTTATTGTCTTAATTTAAATACTGCACATAAAATTCAAGCAACAAATAATTGTACATAATATGGAACTGATTGCTTTTAAATTGCGATAGAATGCATACATAGATTATTGACAGGCACTTGCCATTTTTTGGACACCGTAATATTGGACGGTGATAGCTGTCACGGGCTTCCTTTAATATCCGTCCTATAATTTCTGTGATTGCCTCAAGTCAATAAAAGTCGGATTACTATTGAACATAATGAATGTTTGCGACAAAATTGCCCTTATCGAGACGTGACGTGGGTTATAATAAATTCACAAAGTTTGTTGCACATTCCATTCGTAGTGCCTTTTCAGAGTATTTTTAGCGTAGAGTTATTTAATAAAACTGCTACTCAACTTGCCTTTGGTTGTCTAAACGTATACAATCATTTTTATATGGAGTAATATTGTCCATGGACAACGAGTTTTATGGTGGAATAGCCGAGGTATTTTTATTTACCTGTCCATTAAGTAGCTGATAATGTTTTGATAGACGCAGAAGACGCCGACGCACAAGTCAGCAAAAGCAAGGTTAGCTAAGCAGAAGTTAGTGATGGACCTCATCCTCCAGTGAAGAGTCACCACCAGTATCACCATTAGGTTCCCTAAAGAATAAAATAAAATTAATAATACAAAATTATTAAGTCTTATTGTTAGAATTGGCTTAGTGTACATGTTTAATATTTATTCATTACTTAAGATTTAATTTTTATATACATTTATGTTTATTTGAAATAAATTTAAAAGTCATCCCTACTCTGTTTTTTTCAGTCAATCCCACGTGCATATGTATTAATGATTGTTGTGTATATGTGATTTGCAATGTACGGTATGTGGATTTGTTCATTATCATTGAGTAACAATGTAAGTGGTAAAAAGGGGCAGATTTGTTGGTTGGCATTAGGGTATAAAAGATCTGTCAACATTTCTGTAAACATCGTGTGCGTCTTTTTTAACTACCTATCATTAAATCATATGATTTCCCCCAGCCAATCGGCCATTTTGTCCAGTAGGCTGCCCAGCAAGTGGAAAACACAAGACGTGCCATTTCCCAATTTTCCATTATGTTGCCAGTGGTTAGTCAAACACTACTTAAGAAAGATACCTAGGTAGAGTGAAAACTTAATATTTGGCCATTTTGTCCGCCCAATACTTTGACATTGACTTTTGCATATAAGTGGAGTTGAACTGTGATTTTTTGCCCTACAAGCACTTTTATTTTATGACCTCGTACTTCTCCACCTCTTTCTCAAATTGAGTATCAAATCAGTGGCTTTCTCATTCAACCTTCAAATTGATTAGTCTGAAGATTTCAAACCCATTTTATAGCCAGTAATTTAATTTACTATTTGTCTATATGTGAATCAGAGATTAATATGCCCAGTTGCCATTTGACTTTGAACTATATAGCCATTGAAATAGGGCTTGAAAAATTTAGCACTTGTTTTCGGTTGGCTGTTTGCTGCCTGAATCGAAGTAAAGGTCGTATCGCAATAGAAGGAGAATAGATTGGAGCAGGAGCACACATTTAAGTGGATGAATTAGTCTTCGAGAAGAAAGAGACACAATGCTATTTGAGAGAAACTCTTCAATTTGTGATGCAAAAATTTCATTAAAGTAAACCGCAAGGCCAATTGAGTACATTAAAGTGCCTTCACCCCTTTCTTCCTTCGTGCGAGCAGACATCAACCTAATAATATCACTTAAAGCACGTAAACGCTAAGAAGAAGATGGAGAGAAGAGAATAGTTGTGATCTGAATATTATACAAAACAAAGACTCCTGTGTATTGATCTCTTGACAATGCAGCAGAAGTACTCCCTTTGATTAGATTTATTTCCTATATGTTCACATAGGTGATAGAGAAATAACGCCCATGTAAACTTTCTGACTACTCCTACCAGCTTTTACCTCCACATGTGATGTTCTGGTGACATTCTTGTTTCTTATCTTCGCAGGTTCTGCCAAGGAGTGTCACCATCTGCTCAAAACATCGTCTATCTCCCCACAAGTCACCCGCAACATTTGCTACTGCAATACCAGAGGAGTACACCGGTTAGCGGTAATCTCGGTATTCAAGCCTACGCTAATACCGAAAAATTACTGATTCAATATTTTTATATTATTATCAACAAAACGTGTCCCTATCAAACGAAAAATTTAGAAGTGTCATCGAATTTTTATAACTGCTGCCACTAAACATAATTTTTTCGGTAATTTAATAATCGCAACTCGGTAATACCGGATTTTGTTACCGGTAATGCACAGTTGGTGTTATATTCAACTATCCAATATAATGTAAGGCGTTTGTGCTTCACAACACACATTTAGAGCCGCAGTCTCCTCATTCTCCACTCGACATTTTTCACTGTGCAATCCACGACTTCTTGAAAACCTATCACGAAAGTAATTTTTCATTGGGAATAGAAGTCAGCGACTGTGAACACGTCGATGTTCTGACTTCGCTCTTCAGCTTTTTGCATTGCATTCATACCTACCATTACTACCATGTATGTTTGTGGCAGATTTGGAACCAGCCAAACAATTTTTTGTCGCCAATATTATTCTAAGTATGTAAAGAATGTTTTATGATTTTTGTAAAAGTTTATCCAACATTGGCAGGGTTCGGGTATGGTCTTTTACCACCCGAAAAAATAGTAGGTATTTAATTGTGGTAAATACAATTAGGTGGCAAAATTGATGGTAAATTATTTTTTAAATCCGGAATTCTCCCGAACTGCCCCCAATTGTCCCCCGTTTTCGCTAGTAAAAAGTGATTAAAATTCTACCTCGCGGATTGTGAGAGTTTCTACATAAATTCGACAGGAACCAAGTATTTTGCTAAATTGTAATTACCGTCACTAACTAAAAGCACAACTTGTATTTGTACAATGTTGTAAAAATACCGTTTTTACCCCGTTGGGTGGTGGAAACAGCTTAAGTGTTAAATGATAAAGGGAGCCTTGATTTATCAGCCATGGAGAGCGAAACAAAGATAAAACAATTTTTAATATTTTAGCACGTTGCTTGCATCCTCAAGTTTCGTAACCGTTAATCTAATATGAAACGTAAAATGAAAAGCTTCACTTTCACTATAATTGACTCATACATAAGTACGGTTAGAAGTTAGAAGGATTAGAATACAGCAGATAACTTGGCGCTACAAGTTACGTAACTTGTAAATAATTTGTAATCATGACGAGTTGGAAAATTGTAACTTATAATCATCAAGAAGTTAAAACTGTAATTTGGCACTTTTAGTTACAAGTTAGGATGTTGCAATCACCAAAATGTTGTAATGCTGTTGAACTTTCTCTGGATAGGGTCTAAGTAGGTCTGCTCA
>JABASC010005011.1:0-10898 GCA_019776185.1 Plutomurus gul
CACTATAGGCATGTGTGCGTGTCTGTGCAAGTCTGCAATATTGTTCTAAGGGTGAATCAGTTATTATGATGCTGGTTTTAGCCTGGGTGGAAAACTATACATGTGATTTCAGTGTGCAGGATGTGGGCCGGCCCATTCAAGATGTTGTTATGGTCGTGCTTTTGCCTCACCAAACGAAAGTAAAGAGTTAACATGGTCAAAACATTATTGTGATTCTCGTAGCTTACACATGTCTCACTTAAATAGTTGGTTCGCTAAACGTATTGTTATTTACATTCTAATAACACCGAAATATATGTTGCAACAAATGTGCAGAGGTCACCCAAGAGTCAAAGGACATCCAACAGAGAAATATTCTTCGATCTTCTGCCCATAAAAATGGATCTTTTTTAGGAAATTAGTGGCGACCACTGATAAAAATGTGTGAAAAAAAATATTTACGATACAAATATACACGAAAAGTCCTCACTCGCATTCTAGGCATTCCTTGTACTTATTCATTTTATGGTTGAGATTTTGGCTCAGTCAACAGAGAAAAGTGCAAAAACTATAAAGCCCAAGAAATTGTGTTTGCTTACCAGAATCAGTAGAATCGTCTCTGATCACCGTAGACAGACTTGGAAAACATAAAATGTGCTTTCACTTGCGTTTATGTATGCACATGACATATAGCTTATTACTACGTAAATGTATCAGTGCTTTCTGTGCTTGTGTTGAATCTACTTATTTCTGAAGTATTTTCTTAATCCCACATTGTGATACGGCTTACGCACTTCTTCAACTTGAGAGCAATAACTCGTATCAACGCGATTCAAACCATGCACGGTTTAATGAAATCGTAGTAAATTGAAAAAGACAAAATAGTCAAGTTGTTGTTAATAACTCTGAATAATAAATGCACAAAACATAAGCATAACCATATAATCCAAATTCAACCCAAAAATTATTTCTGTAATTTTCCACTGAAATGGGTTTGCATTAATTTGCAATACGTTATTCCATGCGCTTCATATAACAAATCTTCATATGACTGGAAGTTTTCTAAGAAAATGGTGGCCATTCGACACACGTGTACGTATAATTAAACCATGAAACCACTTAGGCATGCGATCATTCGAATAGACAGAGTAATCTGCAATGTGCACAGTGCACATCAAAATGAGAAGATATTTTAACTGCAACCCACATGCAATCCAGCAAACATTGCAATACTACTGCTTCATACTAAAAGATCGCAGACTAGCTGGAAATGGTGCAACAATTTCGTGTACTGTTGAGGGCAACGCCAAGAAGTTTTGTAAACTCCACTCCCTCACCGAGAAGAACGTCATCACCGTACCAAAGTCGGCGAAGTTTGTATTAGATGGAAGATGAATGTTTGCAGTAGGTCCTTGAGTAAACGCATATTCTGTGTATATACATATAACCCTATGTATGTATGCACATATTGGCAGGGTGTCGAATGGGAGAAACACATGGGGAGAAATGATTGACCCGGGATGTGGTAGAAACATGAGAAATGGGAAACATTACGAAAGTGATTGGATAAGTATTGAAAGAATTCAAATGTATATTTTCAAAGCATTTATACAAAAATGTGTATAATAATCCTGTAAAAATCTATGCCCTTGACTGCAAAACTTTAAATTCCGTTTTCAAAATAGGGCCAAAGGCCCCTCCAGCTCCTCCAGAATGAGATCTGTAAATTTCAACGCTTCCTTTCAAACCCTTATATTAGAAATGTAGTAAATTCTTAAGTCGCTTTGGCCGCAGGGACGTATAAATATTTCCTATGTAGAATTTTAAAGGGTATCCCATGTCGTCCTTTGACAATGAGATTGCAGTCGGTTTGAGGATGGCGTATATGATTAAAATTATAACGTTTTGACGCAGATTTCTATTATCTATGGTGGGTGGGAGAAACAGGGTGCGGGTGAGAATTGAGAATCCCTTCATTTGGGTTCAAATAAGGAAAATTGACATTTAAACATTTGCTACAAAATATGATACACTACGGGCACACGGTAAATACATCTAAGTAATTGATAGCAAAGTTGATTATTTAGCTGATTATCACTTCATCTGCAGATGCACAAAAGCGGGAGACAACGAGTAGAAAGTACAAAGTAATGTTCACAGAAAAGGTACAGGTTGATGTGAGAGTCTATACAGAGAAATTATATCTTCATTTCATAACGGTGTTATGTAACGCAACGTAACTCAACGTAACATATTGTATTTGTTTTGTACATAGGTTAGATGAGAGCAGCAGTCGTGTGTTTGCAGTTGACTTACTTAACTTGGCTTGACTTTTGCATGAAATTGAACGTCTCACTCAACTATATATGCGGAATATTTTCTTTTGGGTAGGGAATCGACTATGGAAAGTAAACTGGTAGGATTGAGGATTGGATATTTTGCCGTGCTTCGGGAGAGGACAGTTTTATGAAGCGACATAAAGATGAATGACTGCTTCCTTGAAGTCAAGTCACGGCAAGTCAACTCAACGTGAATCAAATCGAGTCAACTTTGGAAAGTTATACAACATTTTACTCGGTTTCTATTTTCTATATTCATACGCAGAATACACACGCACACAGGGATAGTACAGTCTGTAATGTTATACGTGGTCTATGATGCGGAACAACTCTGAAAATATTCTCGTCTCAATCTAACAAGACTCCTAATATACTCTTTGATACTTCACTTTACATATAACTGTGACTCCCTGGAAGAATACCTTACATCGAAGCAGAAATGGCATTTTCAATTTTACGTAATGGGAAAAAGAAGGAGAGAAAATAGTCACAAGACAGAATGGACTAACCATTCCCCATACACTTTACTACATACTGCTACTACGTCAGCATAAGTATACAGTAATGCACATTGTGTACTTTGAGACTCGATCAGCAATCTATTGATAATAGATACTTCACGTGTTAGATTGTCACAAGTATAACAACCTTTTTTTGAGGGTAATAATAAAAGGATAAATATTTAGGATATCTTTGTCAAATCTTCTGCCAAGCGAAAGAACACGATAGTTCGAATGCGTGTTTGCAGTAAATACACGTGTGCTGTATGTACATATCCTACCAAGCTAGAAATTGCCAAAATGGAAATGTCTATTATGGAATAATTGAATGTAGACAAGTAACAATAAGCAGCTCTAAATGTGAATAAAGAATATAGTGAAAGATGGAGTAAGTAATACACAGACGACAGCAGTGTATTAGTTTATGCAAATTTGGCATACAGGCGCAACCTCTTGACAAGCTACTACAGGGTAGTTTAATGCAGGTGTTTCAAAGTCGTAAGCTATTCAGCAGACTCCCTTTTCCTCTTTTGACGATACAAAATGAAAACGAATACATTCCATTTCTATGCAAACTATGTTTGTGGAACATCACCACTTTCACTGTACAGTCACCTTGTTATGACTTTAGACATGCATGATTCTGGCAATGTGTATACCTATGTATATGTATATTTAGTGCCAATATGCTACGATAGAAAAACAGTGTGGTAAAACACTAAGCCGTTATCAATAATATTTTAATGGTAGAGAGCATTAGACTAAGCTATTGAGTAGAAAAATCATACATATGTGCCTTCATGTTTTTTAATTGTCATAACCATCTCAGGGCGGACAGACTTTGACAGAGTGGGTGGAGTTGGCATGTTACGGGAAATTTTTGGTCGCACAAAAATGTGAAAATTATATGTCTGCAAGAATTCATAGCAAAAAGTTAGCAGTCACTCTTTGTGACAGTAATTCGTAGAGGGCAGGAATACTATTGATTTCATTCACTAGCTAATAATTGAATTAGGTGTTAAAACGTATTCTGTTATAATTTAAGCACTCATTAGTACCCGTCTAATATAAATACCTAAACATCTTATGCACAGATGGCTGGAATACTACCAGACTGCACGTAAATACAAGCTACCAGTATTTGTTACGAGATAAAGATCCAAGTATAGTCACTTGAGATTGTTTACATCAAAAAACGTGTACATTGTAGGGTCACAGCACGAGGAATGGGATACCTAAGCGCATGCAACGTTTGGGTAGATTTTCCTTTGCACGCACCCAACGAAGCAGAGCCACGAACGAGTCATTGTCAGTAACATGTTTCGAAAGATTTACATTCAAACCTGAGAAGCGAGAAACGAGATTTGGGGACTAACCTACTTTCAAATAATACGTCAGTCGAATGATTGTGAATGATCTTTCAAAGAGTCAATTAGACAACGCAGCTAAATAGCATATGCCGCAGATACCTACATGTGTGAATGGTAATATAGTGCTGTGTTCTCTTTTATGTTGTTTTACACTTGCACTTATTATTGTTCTGATACACTATGCTAAATGAGGATTTATAGTATGCTTGTTCTACGTTAACAGTTTGGTATTTAATTAAAACATTAACCTACAATGTGTTGCGTGTACAATGGGTAAGCATTGTACTAAAAAATAAATATTTATAATTCCGCGTAAAAATAAAAGTATAAACAAATGAAGTGTTAAAGATATACACAAGGCACAATAACCCTACAGGTCATGGAACAAAGGTTGATGTGTTCGAGTTACATTACTCAAGACCCATGGTTCGGAGAAACTCATTTCAACGGTTGGATTTAAAATAATGTTTTATGTGTTCTTTCAAAAACGTATTAACAATTTGAAAGGGATTTTTTAAGAAACGATATTAAATGATCTCATTTACTACTCCAGACCGAACCATTACGAGAGTTTGGGGGTCTTGAGAATCAGCTCCTCATCACCGTGTAAAACTCACTTTTTATCACACTGAAAACTTATGTATTTGTGCTGTCAATGGCTGTAAACTACGGTCACGGTAAACTAGATAGACATTTTTCAAACACAACCTTCTTCATTTGAATTACATAACTCCGGTTTTTTTCACAATTTCCTCGGTTCTCATGGAAGAAGTTCCGCTGGCATCGTCTTTAATCGCTGCTGGGTGCTTCTTGATTTGAACCGCTTTAATAATTATGTTAAATTTTATTTAACAATATTTTAGATTTATTAAAATTTTCTAAAAATCAAATTTGCTTTTTAAAATAATAAAAATTATACCATGTTGCTTCATCCATAAATATAAAATTCCGAAGCTTGCTATCCATAAGCATGACACAGAAATTGACAATGCCAGACCGACCAAGCAAATCAGGTTGACCACCCCCTCCGCTATCGCTGATATATAGTACAACCTGAAATTCATGATTATTTTTAACGAATCTAATACTTCAACGTTTACAAATTCGTTTTATTTCTACTAATGTATGTACATATTGAAGCGTAAATTTTTACTATCCGCTAACTACAGCACCAGCAAATTACTTTATCTACAGAACAAAAATTAATTCTTAAATTTATAAATTTTAAAATTATTAGCTTACATGGTGTGAAAATCCTCCTTTAGTACAGGTCCAACCAAATACCCACACAAATATGATCCAAACCAGAAAATGTATACCACGTTGCTTACTAAATAGTTCAATTTACTTGCAGAATGAATGACCCAGGCCACAATAATTGTAGTGTGCCTTATAGCATGCACAAAAGGCGAATGGTTCTTTCGCTTGCGTTGTTGTGAAATGAAAGGACTGATTTGACGAGGTATGTTATACATATGTGAAGGAAGACATACAAGCCGTACCGTGCTCTTAACAATGAAATTGTGAGCCAAATATCTAAAGGTAGTCAGGACAATGCACGTACATAGTATACACATGGAAGATGCTGACTCTGACACAGTGTATAGTGTAATGTACTATGCAGGGGCATTTTATGCAGCTGCAACATTCATATTTATGTAGGCCTAACCAAACCATCTTATGATATTATATTCTTTGCAAACATAAGCAGTTTCGTTGCAGGTAAGCGTAAATGGAATTGATTGCGAGACTCAAACCCGTTTCTGCGTGGTTTCATGGGATTACGGAACTTTTGGCCGTACTCTGTACTGTTATTGTCTGTGTTATTAAATATGTCTCCTATGTTTCTGTTGTACATTAATGTCGATGACATTCACCTACGTACCACGGTGTGTCATTAACGTATAATGTGGGATTTACATATTTTCTACAGCTCAACCATGTTCAGTTCATCATTTGGTGTTGCCACAGAGCATATCTTTATAATTGCCGAAATTACAGGGTGCAGTGTAAGCTTACAAAAAGCTGATTTGAAGGGAATCACCTTGACCGACAGATTAAAGTGTGTCCAAATTCAATATCGCTTTTTTTGTTTATTTTTCATCGTTTCACATTTATCGATAGTTGAGCTTTCATAAAGAAGAGGTCATAAATAATATAGTCTTCTTATCACATATATTATAACAACTCCTTTGATTGCATAAATATTTTAATAAAAGTACACCCACATACATCAACCAACCCAACCAATAGTACCCCAGTATTCAATCATGTATGAAAAAACAAATTTAACAAGTTACCTATATATATTACCATAATTTTTTTACATTCGAAAGATATTTGTATTAGATAAGATATACACATTCAGAGGTATATTTTGCGTTCGCTCAACAATTACACGTCGTTATTAATATATGAATATATGTAGGTTATATTGCATATTGCATTGCATTGGATGCAATCGTTTCAACTTGACTTTTTATTGAACAACTGGGTTTTACCCTTCAATTTTAATTCGTTTGAATTGCTCTGGTAAGAGTTTTGCCAAAAGAGTATCAATTTTAGGTGCCATAGGGTTACCCACGTGAGATCTTCTGGGCAAAGTTCTGTCATTAACCCAATGAGGACCCCAATCTTGAGTAAGAGTAATGCACTTTTCTTCGAATTGTGTCAAATTAAACTTGTGCTCTAATTCAATGCAACCGGAAATGAAAACATCAACGTATGACTGTACAATCGGATATCTTGCACTTGGTTTTTTCGAATTTGCGGGTCGGCTGTAATATATCCAGAATTGCGAGCTTTTCTCTGTAGAGTTCATCAGTTCTTTCACTTCCACTGCATCAGTGGTGTTAGTGAGGATTTCAATATTTTTCGGAGGTATTTCAACTCTGCAGTAATATAGTTCCCTGGAGTCATACAGTGACATAGCGGCTACAATATCCGACGAGGGAGGTAACCTGAAGACAACCCCGTTGATTGTTGAACCGTTGGATTTCTCTACACCCAAATATGTTGTGCCAAATCCAATCTTTGTTCCTTCCATATTCCAGAGGCGGTTAAAACCGTGAACCAATATTGGGATATTTTCACTCGTATTTGGATAAGTCTTTCGCTTTGAGTCGGATTGCATCAGAGAACCATATCCGATAATAAATTGAGCAACTTTAGTATCCGGAATGGGGTAACACCCTTCAGGAGCTGATGGGTTGTCCTGTCCGATTTGCTCTTCATATTCATCACTCACAAAATATCCTTCCTACAATATTAAACATCTTCATAAGTTTCAACTCAAAACACACTATACCCTATAAAACCAGAGCTAAATTACCAGACCTCGGAAAAGCATGCATTTAAGCGATGTTCTTAAAAATTGGTGCCTATGGCGTTTGCGGCTATAACTTTATACTCAGGCCACAGATTATTTTAAAATTTTGTATGCAAATAATGCATCCACAGACTACAAATTTAAAAAATCAGCATTATACGGAATACAGAATAGAATGTATGTATTATTAAATATTATTAGGTGATTTAATAGTTATAGTACATCACGAAAGACAGATGAGACCTAGATGCCAAGAAAGTAGCTTCAAATGAATGAAATCTCCGGTCTGTACTACCGTAATTGACTCATAATATGTAGTAATGGCATTTCTATACCTAATAAGTACAAATGAAAATCCATAATTTGGGTAAAAGTTGCAATCAGAAAATAAAGAAACCATATGATGCTGAATTTTCCTTCTTTACGCAATTTATGTGCAATACATTGATGCAATGATATATTGAAATATTTCTTCTAAATACTTGGTCCGAAAAAAGTTGATGACTTTGCATAAGATATGAATGCATGAGAAGCAGTTAAAATCTTTGTATCCACTCAAAGAAAAAATCAGGAGCATTTCTAATACTAAATAGTAAGTTTTTGTGTCATAGATTTGGAATTGTTAATACCTATGTATACATGCTAAGATGAATGCACAGCAGTGCCTATAACAGATTTTAAAGCTACATCATATCTATCATTCATTAGTAGGTGTTTGCATCTGATTTACCTCAAGGTCAGTGAATACTTAGTAAGGTCTACATACATTCCACCACAAAAATTCGATTCATTCATGGATTCAATAAACAATATTTTGTCCTAAGTATTTTCTTGTACTCATCTAACTAGGTAAATGTGGTAATTGGTAAATACTGATGTGTAATAATAACTAATAAATGTGTTTGTGTTCTACCTATTTCGTTACACCTTGTCACACATTATTGACTGGAAAAATCGTAGCGTGAAAATCGAAACCATATATATTATGATATGTTTACTTACATTCGGTACTCTGTTATTGTTGTTGTTGCTGACAATAACTACTATCAACGCGGTAATGGTGATGATGGCGGCAAGCCCAAAAGCTTTGTAACAGCCTTTCCTCGTTATGGTTGTACCACAGAGCTCCATGTGGACGTCAGTGTAGGTTCTGTATTTGCAGACACACAAGTATGATATCCCTTGTTCCCCAAAGACGAATGGTGATATTTTCCTAATAAATATTGCAAAAGGCAGACTTTATTATTGCTGCTATGTATGCAGAGCAGATACAGGTCCGTCCATCACAAGAAGAATGTCTGCGGTCTAATACGCAAAAAATGCCCATGAATTGTTATTCATATTCGTGAATGAATAGCAATACAGACATATAGTATACTATTTACGTGTAGGATGAGTAATAAAATAAAAAAACCAAGTAATTTATACGTTCACTATACGTACATTACTATACGTGTAGTATTAATGTTTATGTGTATAATAGCGCTGCTAATGTAAGTCGAGGAAGTTGGTTAGCTTTTAGGTTTCGCTCTTGATCTCATCAAGAAAACTCACAAACTCACAACTCATCAATTATTTCAAAACGTGGAATCCGATACAAGCACCGGCTCCAATATGCATATAAACCGATAGCTTGCGCATTTACATAGGAAACAGCTAAGCCCAAACATTGGTTTATAGACAGCTATAAGATCGAGTCAGCATGAAAACCATGCGACAGTATACCTTTTATGTCGTACTAGTATTATATCAAATTCGCGTACACGTAACACATATTGTACTTTATGTGCACTGCATTACTACCATGCAGTCACTTCCTGACATCCAATTTCTATATAATTTCTGTGAATTGTCCGTACAAAACTAGAACACGTCAGTTGTACAGTCGTACAACGTATGTTACATGCATGGACGTGGAAAAGTAGCTGTTGTTGCTCTTAAAGTACACGTCAGCATGCACAATTCATGATTAGACACTTTTCCAAATAATGCAAACTAAACTAATTTTTTACTTGTAATGGAGAGTACACACAGATTTTGAAAGAAGCCGACAAATTGAATGGAACTTACAAAATATTCTTCACCAGACAGAAGACTCCTTAATGTCCACCAGGCCAAGCACGATTCACAAATATTACCTGTAAAATGGAAGTAATTACTGAAAAGTAGACATGTCAGCCAAGCAGGTTATGAAACAAATGGGGATACATTGTGCGTGTACTACAATTTTAATGTATATCTTGCTGGGGCGATAAATTGAATGACGTTAGCCGTTATTGGTGAGTATTTTTCTTTTGTGTTGTAAATTGTATGCATTACACAAGTGTGTGTGTGTGTGTTTATTACCCGCAGATCACAATAGGTAGCTCCTGGTAGGTAAGAGGAGCGTACGTACGAAGGCGGTAATAATAGCGAGACATGAAGTGTAAAATAAATATGATATCCAGTCAACTGGAGCTTTCAGCTTTTAGCAATATCTTGACTCATATATCAAGTAGGAGAAGAGACGAAAGTAGGAGTATTTGTCCTTGAAGCAAACGCAACGTGCTCATGAATTTACTAATAGCACATATTACATTTACAAGTTGGTGTCACCAACAATTATAAGTAAATATAAGTTTCAATGTTATGTGCATATTATATTAGCACATATACGAATGTAATACGTAAATGCACACAAATACGGAATTGACTTTACAAAATAACAATATTAAAATAGTAACTTCAGCATTTAATCTGAAACTGTGTAAGGTAAATGGTAAGTGTCAATAAGAATTTCTAAAATGTGTGCACTCTTATTCTGAAAAATTAATAGGTAGCCCTAATCTTCGATCATATCCCATTGTATAGAGTCAAGTTCTACTAGCTTCAGAAAATATTAGAAGTATTCAACGACCTCTATCTACGCCTATGAAAAGGCAGCTCACAGATCCACCGATTTCTAAGTAAATCACTGAATGTGATTCTGAATTTAAGTAAAACTTTGTAGAACTACAGTAGTTCTTACATAGTGCATTCTATCAAAATAAAAGCAATTGCTCCCCTTGGAACCTTCAGAGTACATTTTCGCGGAAGGGCTGTACAAGCTGTTTACCTGAATATTATGTACAGATGCATCACACAGTGTGAAAAATCAATGATGGAGGTGGTCCACTTGTGTTCGACTCTCGATGTTACTAAAGATGGCGCCATTGTCGAATGTATATTCTGTCTTCTTCTTTTTATCACCTTTTTTGCACAAATGTGTGAAATGTAGTCAAAAATTCGCCATTTTTTATATTCCTACATATATATATACAGTGTCACATATCTAAAGGATGAGATCGAGAAAGGTTCATTGTTCAAACAAAAAGTTCATGCAAGTAACTGTAGAATTTCACCA
>JABASC010005012.1:0-10897 GCA_019776185.1 Plutomurus gul
TAAGTCAGATTTAAGTATGTGGCTAGCTCTTCAATTGTAGCCGTAGTTAAATATTTCATAACCTTTTATTGTTCTGTTTTAGCACCGAGACGCTTGGGAATACAGATTAACTTTCCATAGCGAATTATGCTTAAATTACATCTCCTCAATCTGGTGTTCGTCCATCGTAGCATAAAAAGGATGTGTCCTATGTTGACTGTTGGATATTTCCTACATTTCGTACTCATTTATACTAAATACCTTTTAGTAATAAATTTGCATACGGTAAAGAGTACGGTTTTGCAAATTGAAAGCCGTATATAAATCCACGCCTTAGCTATCGTAACAACCAACGCTAATCAACTTAAGAGCAATTAGATCTCATCACGCGATGACACGTGTGTGTGTCAGTGGTGTGTCTATAGTATTTCTGCTCAATTTACATAAACTAATGCCTGTAGAGGTTAAATTTGTTATTTTAGAGTCTTTATCTTGGCAGGCACTTTGTCTCATGAATTGCAAACCGATCTGTACAATATGCAATCTAAAGTACTTCAAACTCGTTTTAAATCCTTGACTGTAGTAACTCTATACGCACGTACTGATACGAATGGAAGTTCACTTGATCTTTTTGATTTGGAGAATGAATACGTTTACGTATTAAAAATTAATGATTCAATTTTAACTGACCTCCTTTTGTAGGTGTACGGTGGTTGGAGTGTTGAGCCCTGTAAGCCGTAATCATCTCGTACTTCCCTGAATCTCTTTTAATGGGAAAGGCCACTTCGAGCACGTGGTGGCAAGGCTCCAGCATTCTCAAAATTCCCGATGTTTTTTCTCGTTTCTGCTCTACTGTACCCTTTGGACCGAGGTTAAGATCTTCAACAAGCCTAAATATACGTTAATTAATCATTTTAACTTGTACAAACTAAATCATTGAGCGAATGACCTTGGTTGTGGTTAGTGCATTGGAAATGTGGTCAATTTAAAATAGAATACTGAACAAATTGGACAAATAATAAATGAACCATTAGATTCTGATAAAAAAAATGTCATTTTCAACTTAAATACCAAAAGGTTAAACTTACTTGTTTTCAGAGACGATAGCTGCCCGATGGAAGAAATACTCGACCATCTCAAAAAACGGAGGGTCATCTGCGTCAGGAATGTAACGAAGCCTTTCAGGAATTTCATGAGGGGCAGTGCTCATCGCCCTGACACTCAAATTGAGCACCGGTTTGCTCATCAACTTCCGTGGTAAATACATTTTGATTTTTTTCCTATCTAAATTGAAGACTTAAACCTGACTAATGTGTGATGTTTCCCTTTCGGCTGATTCCCAGTGACTAGTATGGAGAATGTGGGGTGTTCTGTTTTCTAGTACTCTCGCTATTCACCAGTGAATGTGTTAACACACGAATAATAAGTATGACTACCAAGTCTAACTGCAATAAGGCTAGCAAGTAGTAACAACTGCTGGCCCTGGGTCTTTACTTCGTTCTATTCGTGTGTGTCGTAGTAGTAAATAGCTACTTACTATACAAGCTGCAATTCCAGTTTGAGCTGTGTAGCAAGTATAAGCAGTGGTGCTTAGATTGATTATATAATACATAGAATACAATACAGCAGGTTTTAGCACAGAGCTTTTGGCTAGCTCTCCGTGTTACTTAGGTACATAGTGGCTCTGAAAAGGATAATAATTGGCAATGGAATATGAAGTCGAGAGGACTGTCGGTATTTCTTTTCCTGCACAGACTCACTGGAAAATTTCCTTTTGGTAAGCAAGTATGTATAGTCGAACGGAGTGGTGGAGATATAGATGACTTTATGTCTTCGCCTATATAACTGCTGCTTCATATAGATACGGAATCGCTATGCAAGCATTGTATGCATGGTATGTATATCACCTTTTGCCCTTGTGAAATAAAGTCTATATAAATGTTATATTTTTAGGACAATGCAAATTATCACATATCAGATATCATGTATGTACAGAAACGAGAAGTGTATGTGTTGTGTTATCTTTGAAAGATAATAATTGCCATGCTTTATTATAGTTTTTGTGGTGTGGTCACATCCTTCTGCTTTACATGCACTTATTACTATACTACTTTACATTCGCACAGCCACTACCGCTAACTATTACGTAATGCTAAGAGATCGGATCATGCTTCCAGATTAGACTGCTTTAAACATGGCATACACGATTGTATTCAATTATTTTACCCAAGCGGCAAATGTTTTTAATTCATTTTTTTCAAAACCCTGATTTATGAATTGAAGTGCTGGTGAATTTGACCTTACGTAATGTGACGTGGGTACAGATAGCCAATAATACAGAAAGCTAATAATTTCCTTATTGGATTTTTATTGGACTGGTCGCATGGTTTAATTATGTTTGCGCTGATTCAGCTACACCTGTCTGGTTGATGTAATTAATATACGACTGTGGTGAAAACGATTCATTGTCATTGTCTTTGGTAAACTAGAAACCATGAAGGATGTTAACAAAATGGTAATATTGTGGAAATCTCCATACCACAGGAATTGGAATGGGATGTGATGGACATATATAATGAGGATGGAACTGTGTCAAAGAAACTGGGTCACTCTCGGCAAATAAAAACAGATTTAGAGATGGAACAATAAATCACTAAAAGGATGACGAGACTACCCGGCCACCTTTTTGTGGTCTTGTCGCTGTCGTTGCTCACCTTTCTAACGATAGGAATCTCTTGCAAAGAATTGCAACCCTACGCAAATGAAGTTTTTCATCTGGAAGAATTTCTGACGGCAAAATTGAATGCCGGTTCTGAGGGCACGGCAGAGTACAATGGTTTCAACCTTACTTTGTTTCCGGATTATTCCATATTTCAGGATATTTTCAATGGATTTGGGGAAGTGATTAAAGTTAAAGCCACTTGCTATGCATGCGAGGTCTACATGGCACTACTCAAGCATCAGGTTCGTCTATCGTCTTTCAAATCCAGTTTCAGAGTAGTTGCTAATGTAATTTTTTTTACTTCCTCATATAACTGAACATGTTCCAACGTCAGAATGAAAATGGAAACTATTTATACAACTTCACTTGTACTTAGGTACATAGGTTTTATCTAATCCTTATGTTAGTAACCAGTATAATCCAATTGTACATAACGTAACATGTTAATCTAGTAAGTTTTGAATGGGAAATGATAAGTTTTTTTCCCTATTGAATAGATAATGATGGGTACACCAGAAGAGCGTCTGGAAGACATGGTATACATAACGTGTACAACTTTTAATATAACGTCACCAGAAGTGTGCCGTGGCGTTATATCTCGTATAGGACCAACTTTCTACTTCATCATGGAAAATAGACCGGAAATCACGCCGAAAATTGCTTGTGGAATGGTGCTCCAGCATATAGGATGCTCTCATGACTATGATCCTTATTTGGATTTCACTGTCGACATTGACAATGAAAAGGCTCCCAGTTACGAGGAAAAGTATGAAATGATGAAAATCGTCCACTTTACGGATGTTCATTTTGACCTTGATTACGTAACGAACTCGAGTGTGGAGTGCGAAAATAAAGTTCTGTGCTGTCACGGTGAAAAGACGGATAATTCCAGTTTACAAGCTGGCGAATATGGCAGTACGCTCAGTTGTGATGCTCCACTACCTTTACTTGTCAGTTCATTTGAGCTGATCAAAACATTGGTGAGTTAAAAAAAAGATTATGGGATTTTTCATGAATGAGCGTAAAAATCGAATTGATTAATTTGCATTGAATAGGATGCTGATGTGATGTACATGACAGGCGACATTGTTCCGCATAACATTTGGTACAGTACGCAAGAAATGAATACGGAAATTGTTGAAGTTTTCTCTGGATATCTTGAAAAATATCTTCCTGATAGTGAAATCGTATTTTGTATCGGTAACCACGAACCGCATCCAGTGAATTTGTAATTCTTCAATATAACAGCATATAGAAAATAAATGTTTCCCTTTGTTTACAATGTAATCTAACCTGATATAGGTATTCACCGGTGGACAGCACAATTCCACCAGAACTGCGAACGAATTGGATTTTTGAAGCAACTTATACTCCTTTATGGAGATATCTTCCTGTGGAGTACAAAACGAACAGTGGGAATTACGTGGTAAACAGGAAAAATCTGAAAATAATTGTCATCAATACGAATGTCTGTTATGTGTACAACCTGTGGCAACTATACTCTCCGAATGACCCAATGGGTGTATTAAAATTTCTTAATTTTCATCTTAAAGAAGCGGAAAAGGAGAAAAAGTATGTGCACATAGTTGGCCACGTTCCCCCGGGACATGAAGATTGTCATAATACGTGGTCGAGAGAATTCTACAAAACAGTCAACCGTTATAAAAATACAATTAAAGCACAATTTTATGGCCATACACATTTCGACGAATTTAAAGTGTTTAGCGAAACTTTCAACAAAAAGGAATTCGTGAGCGTTGCTTTCATGGGACCGAGTTTGACCTCCTACCGAATTTTCAATCCGGGTTTAAAGATTTACGAATCGTTTGGAACGGTTGATAATTTCACATCGTATGTTTTCGACTACAACGTTAATGAATGGAGTCAATTGTATTCAAGTGAAGAATTGGGTGTTAACGGCGACAGTCACAGCATGGGCAGGTTCGCACACAGAATGGCCAAAGACGAAATTCTGTTTCGGAAATTCTATCGTTATTACAATAAAGGGGTAAAAGGTCAAGAAGAACCTTGTGACAATGTGTGCAGAAAAAGAGTTTTGTGCAGTCTCGTTCGAAGTAATTCATACGAAGAAAGTCAAGAGTGTGATAATATTCAGAAGGAGGTGGATGGTGTAGTTCTGCCTTTGAAAATTCTAGAGGAAAAGAAACGTAGAATATGGTTGTAACACATAATTACAAGTCAAAGTACTGAAATTTTTCATTAATAAATAATAAATAATTGAACACATGCCACGCATACGTTATTTGCATATTGTGTTTTAGCTATTTATGCTATATACAATATTTAAACAGCCATTGCATGGCTACAAATTTTCTACGGTCCACAAGGGAATGATTCCAGTAAATGTGCTTCTGATTTAAATTTCTTACTGTATTTCTGCCTATCGCTAATATCTCTTTGTGTCGTAAGTATGAATGACAAGGAATATATGGATGTGCATTAGTGGAGTGCATGCACTCGAATCACACACTGCAATAAATTCCACTCTCAGTCAAATCAGGTTTAAATTATATGTAAAGCTTTATTGAACAGATAAAGTAATTTTGTCTACAACATTTATTCTCTGAATTATTTTAGTAGCTGATTTATTTCAATATACAATTTTTGTTAACCAAACTAGAATGTGGGTACCAAAACATGAATACATGTATATGCAGTGTTTGTTTCATGTAAGATGCACGAAATATTAAATTCTCATATTTATCATTAAAACGTTATGTATTATGTTATTTTGTCAAATTACATGTACACTAATTAGGTGCGTTGATGTTCTCAGAATCTGTTTTCAAATGTAGGTAGTAATCAGGTTACCTCTTAATTTCGAAAATGAAAACGTATTGAATATAAACATCATGCACATTACAAGTTGTAATTCCAACGTGGGTATACGTAATAAAGTGTAGCAGTTGTAACACATGTAATTACATGTGCCATATGAAATTCGTACCAAGAGCACGTGACAGCCATTGTTGATACAGACTTACCTCAATATTCCATATACTAAAACTAAATACTGAGTACACACAGTTCACAAAACACCATAGTAGCATCCAAGAGTGGGAATTTGTAAATTATAAGTAAACATCTCACGCAAAATAAATTATATTTTTTGAAATACACATTTTTACTATTTTATCACGCAATTTTCATCGTTTTCTCTTATTGAGGGCTATAGGGTGCTCCGTATCAATTTTGTACTTTTGTTAAAGTTTCAATCGACCCTCTCTGTTGGTATTTTCAATAAGTGAGTAAAATAAAGAATATATCTAGTACAAAATTTTTAAATTGAATTTGTTAACACAATTCCATTAATTTCCTATTTAATGAGAGCCAATGTGGACTGCAAATCCTAAATATAATTGATTGCATGGGAATATGTAGCGAGAGAGACAAAGAAACAAACTCGTGCAATTAATTGATTATAAATATACATGATATTGATGCAGTGCAGTGGTAGTCTACGTGTTTTGCGTGTAGTATATCAGATGAAAGTTCAATGAAACGGCCGCGAATGCCTAAAACGCTTATTTACTTACTGACTCACTGTCACACGGACTACGGAGTATTATATTTATCATTTTATGTACATTATTATATAGCATTTATTTCTAATGTAATAATCTGTGTAGTTTTCACATCACTGCTAGTTTGTGGTTGAATGACTGCAATTATTTTGGAGAGAGTCCAACATGGAGGAGGATGAAAGTTTACTTACTGATGCCAAATACAAAAGGTAAGTATACATTTTATTTTAATCAACATATTTATCTATAATTTCTCTATAATAACAATATGGCATTTTTATGTTTAGCTACGTGACGTCAATTGAGAAGAGTCTGAAAAGTTTCGAGTATTCTTCCGAGTGGCCTGACCTCATCTCCGCTCTCACCAAACTCAATAAGGTCAATGACCATACTCGCAATTCTTATAAATTCATTATTTGGGTTGCCATCTGTTCAAGGATATTTTCTATATGGGCTTACCTTATCAAAGGTGATAATATGAGCATTAGAATTAATCTAAATTAATTAATACAGGTGATAAGCGGACATGGATCGAAATACGGAACCATACCGAAAAAACTGCTCTTGAGTAAAAGACTTGCTCAGTGCTTGCATCCAAGTTTGCCCTCTGGGGTACATTTAAAAGCCCTAGAATCGTACGATTTAATTTTTAGAGCAATTGGCAGCGTCCGCCTTTCCCAAGATATTTATATTTATTGCACAGGTTTACCACAATTTTTTCCCAATTTATATTTGGAACAATTATATGAAATAAGGGATTTATAGTAATTTTAAGCAATTTTTTGTTTCGTAATCCAGGCCTATTTCCTTTGTGGAGCTACGCGAATATCAGTGTTCGCCAAGTACTCCTAACAATATACGAAAACCACTTTGTGCCATTGGGGAACTCTATACGACCCGCATTAGATGGGTTTTTGCACGCACTCTTCAGTGGAATAGACGATACATCTGATTACCACGAAAGGTAATTTTTAAGATATTTTTGCGTATTGTCAAAATATAATATAACGTTTGTTTATATGAAATAGGACGATAAAGCTACTGAAAAATATAAGTGACAACGTCACACCGAAAACATTTTCCAAATCGCTATGGACTTGTATAAACCTGAACAAGGGAATTCGACAATCAGGTTAGTGAAATAAACAATAGTATTAGCACTCACGAGTTCTATTCCATATTCTATTTATATTTTTCAGCCACAAATTACCTGCTAGAATACGAACACGGAGACTATTCAGAGTTGCAGGTGAAAACTTTAAAGGAATGTCTCAAAGACGAAAACATTCTCGTCCAAAGGTCAAGCTTAGAATTCATTCTGAAGTTTTACCAACTGGACGTGGAATACGAAGGAAAGAAGGAATTGATTAAAGCCAGGTAACTTTTTTAAATTATTAATAAGCTAAATTATCCTTTGTTTTAAATAAAATTAAAGAAATTAAATTTATTCTTTAACTGGCCAGTTTGTACACTTTACTGAGGAGAGACATGAGTTTGAATCGAAGACTGTTCAGTTGGTTGTTACATCAGGTCGACTACTGCAACGTGAAGACTTTGTTGATTGTAGCCATTGACGAATTACTGGAGACACCTACGGCTGAAGTATTTCGAATTATCGTCAGTCTGATTGACAAGGAAGAAGTTGATTTACTGGAGGAAATCTTCTTTGATGTTCTCAAAGCATTTCAAATGTTTAAGGAAAGCCCGGATTTCTATAAAACAGGCAGCTTATTCTTCTCTAACATCATTCCGAATTTCTTTAACGAATTTCTAAACAGGATTCTGTTGCAATCTACGGAAGAAGAAGGGCATAAATATGTCATAAGCGACGTAAGCAATGTCCTCATGTTTTGCTTAGAGAATATTTTGAATTTCATCGAAATCGACGCATCCATCATCACGGGAACGGTTAACAAGAAGCTTCTGGAGAGCATCGAAACGATTTCCAGCGACAGTTTACGAAATCTTTTAAAATTATTGAAAATCTCTCAGCCCAACGACGAATTTCTGGACATCTACATAAAGTACAATGAATTCCTCTACAAGGAGAATGAGGAAAACTACCAGAAACTGCTCAGAAAAGACACTGTGGCCCTTCAAGAGGAGGGAAAGTTCTGGTCTGAATTCGAAAGTTATGTTCAAAACTACAATGGGTACCTACAACAAGAAAGTGGGAACTACACAGAGTTCAAACTAACAATTAATTGTGATATAGAGTCCTACAAACTGATGAATGAACTTCTTCTGGAACTTGATTCCAACAAATATGGGAAGTGGAACGAAATGCTTTTACTGTCGTAAGTTATATATAGTATATATATTGATATCTTTGTTTTATAGATGTCTATGGTTTTATTAGTTACTTTGTTTGTCCTAAAATGCAGGAGGAGTTAGTTTTAGTATGAATTTCTTTTTTTCTCTTCGCAGATGCTGCCAGGATAACTACCCGATGAAGGTAGATGCCATTGAAACGTTCATTAATCTTAAGTTGGATATTTCTCTGTTCAAGAACACGTACGTCATCGAGAAGATTACGAAAAGTTTGTGGGAGAATTGCGAATATGATTTGCTAACAAGATTGCACCCGATTTGTCGCAAAGTTGAGAAAACGGTCACAACGTACTTGAGCGATGTTGCAAATTTCAATAAACTTATTCAGATGAAAGGCGTTTTTGAAAATTGTACTTTGAAATTTCTGGATAACCTGAACTCGACAGACATCCGATTGAAAACGCAGGCAGAGTGTTACTGTGTCAAAATGATCAGCAACAATTTCGATAATGTTAAGATTATCATTGACCCTCTGCTGAAGATTCTGCTGGACGAGAAAACGCAACGCGTCAACATTTGCAAATTTAACAGCGACATGAATAAGGCCAATTCTAATCCAGACATTAGCAACATCAATGTTCCGCTGACGAAATGCAAATCTTTTAACGACATCAAGAAATTGTACCCCATCCATCCGTATCAAACGCACTTACAGATCTACAAGAAGATTTACGATCACCCTAGAATTATTTACGCTCTCGATAAACTACATATGATGTTAAAATTGAATCCGAAATTATTCCTTATATCGCTCTCCACCACTTCGCTCGTAGACACAAATATAATTAGACTTATCAACTGCCACAGTAATAGTTTGAAGGGACTCGGATTCGTTAATTCGAATAATTTTAATTGCATGTACTTGGAGGTTGTACTTAAACTGTTGCTCAACTTCTCCGTCTCCTTCAGTCAAGATGAGTGTGAGTTTAATTTCACCGTCATCTGTAAAGCCTTATTTGTCTTGGGAGAATTTATCGGTGAATTGGGAGCAATTTGCTCTGACGGCTTTCTCTCGTTTGTCGGTTTGTAATACTACTCTTTTTCACTGTTCCATTATTTTGTTTACAAAACATTTCATTGTTCATATTTTCCAACTATTTTTTTACTAACAACTTTTTCTTTGTTACAGCCGACGTTTTATCAAAAATTAAGCTAAACAAAGTACTTCTTCATAGTCTTCTCTCTAGCCTCACAGATTTATTTCATTGTTCATATATTCCAACTTTTTCTTTGTTACAGCCGACGTTTTATCAAAAATTAAGCTAAACAAAGTACTTCTTCATAGTCTTCTCTCTAGCCTCACAGATTTCAATATTAACGATTTGACGTACAGCGAAGAAATATTGAAAATGAACTTTGGAAGCGATGTGAATATAATTCAAATTAACCTTCTGAGGTAAAACAAGTTAAATACGAGCAGAAAACAATTTCAATCATTGCATGTGAGTTTTTAATAATGGATTGTTTTGTAATGGTATTAATTTAAAAACAGGTTGACAACAAACGTGTTAAAATTGGAAGACGGTCTGGAGCCAAGTGATCCATCGCCTTCACAAAATCACAACAAGTACGTCTACAATCTACGCTTTGCACAGCAACCTCTCTTCCTGAACTGTATTCTGAATGCTCTGAAAACCAATAACCCTTACTGGTGAGAGAACTTAATATACAGTGTAACACTTTGCTTTATTAATTGATTTCTTTGTCTCAATTGCAGGATAATTTAGTTTTAGTATGTATCGTAGTGTAGGTAATACGTCACAAATAGCCACTAATTATTTCATAAATCGAAATGAACTACACCTACAATACCTGGATGTGTTATCACTTATTTCATTTTTTATCTTTGTAGGTGCAACATGATTGTGCAATCTCTTCCTTACTTCAAATCCTCCTTAACTCAAATAGTAATTTTAACAGTGATGAATGTGTGCAAAAACCTGGAAAGCTCCACGGACACTGACTACATTAACGACAGCTTGGACAGTCTCATCAGCATTACGCACTGGGTGCTCATGAACAGCAATCACGAGGTGAAGAACGACAAAAAAAGTGAGTTCTAATCTAATTTATTTAACCAACTGAAAAACAACAAATAGTTTGAACTCAACTAACCAGCAAAATTAATCCATATTGAGATTGAGCATGTATTTAAGAGAACCTCCAAAGTTAAAAAAGTATACATAAAACTAGTATACAAACAAGTGAACAACCCAATCAAAACTAACATTTGGACTATTCAATGGCAACCAAGAAATTAAAATTTAAGCAACTCTGTAGATTGTACATTGTACACCAAATGTCTGATTTTTAACAGACT
>JABASC010005013.1:0-10896 GCA_019776185.1 Plutomurus gul
AGGTAAAATTTCCGAGGAAACTCGGCATATGCGAATACAAGTGTGGTAGTGATGATGAAATCATTGAAATCACACAAAATAAGTACCTACAAAAGAACTTTGTTGCCCACCACTGGTCTGCTGTTGATGTTATTAGTACAGTCTGCTACACTTATTAATTATAATACCTAATATACACTGTAGTACATATTTAAAGGCATATGGAGTCACTTTACACAATCACACAAAGACAGACAGACACAGAAGAGTTAGAAAATATTTAAATGCAAATGACTCGTCATAAAATAATGCGAGTCTCTTTCTTTCTTTCTTTCTTTCTGGTCTGAGGGAATTCTATGGAAAAAGAGTAGCTACAGCTTAACGGTTATCCCATTAGACTGTGTCAACTGCTCACGCTCTCATCTCTGACAAGACAATCTGAAGCTGATCTCTGTGTACACACACACAGCCCATGGCCTTAAATATAACCACCACCACCAGCAAAGCTGTCGATTATTAAAAACTGCGTTCATGGCGATGGTGCAATGCTCATGTTGTACTTACTGTAAACTCCCTATTCATAATTCAGATTATTCATTTGCGTTACGGTAGCTTAAGCAAGCTTTTTTATGAATGAATTAACAATTCGCAGTATTGGAAATCGTGGTTGGTGTCATTCCAGTGTTTAGCTGGCCACCGGACACTGCCAAAAGGGCCTGTTGAAATTTGAAGTACGCAGGGCAAAAGGGTTAACATGTATGACATGTAAAGCTTTTTACATGTTATAATATTGCGGGAATTTAAAAAATGTTACTATTTTATCCTTTTACCAAGGTGGGCGCACTATAAGGAAAAATCCGGCTAAAATCAAACCCTGGCCCATTCTGTTGATAATGCAGTCATGTATATTTATGAGGGGACAATTACAATGAAGATTTAGCTTTTTTAAGCAAACCACCACCTAAGTGAACGACTACTTAAGAAAAATGCAACCACTTTCAGCGGTATATCATACAAAGTTTTTGAAAAATGTGGATTTCGTTGTAAAATGATGAAAAAATTACCTGAATTTAAAATTCCGCTTATTTTCATTTGAAAAACACGTGGGTCTATAAATAGGCATATCAAAATGCTAATTCCGAAATTTTGCTAGTTAATGCTTTTCTGCAACATTTGACAAAAAAAAAACTTATTTTTTTCTGTTTTCCTAGTTTTATAGCCAAAAGGGTTGTATTTGATTGTACATTTATAAAATTGGCAACTCAACGAACCATCAAAGGTTCCTGTTGCTCTCCCTGTTCATGATGGTTCTTCAAACTGGCTTCGCATTGTACTAGAGAACAGGTCGACACAAAGCGACTTACATACAAACACACAGCAGCCACCAAGCATTTAATGTGCTCGCACTGGCATCACTTTCCAAGTAGAAACTTAACGAAACGCGCAACAATAGCAGAATTACTAGAAAATATTACAACTACTTACATAGTTAGTTAATTGTTACTCTTTAGTGTGGTACACGCAATCTTAAGTGCTCTCTGAGCATACTACTTGCTAGACAAGGCGGTCTATACATATTTACTATAGAAAAACTCCTAATTGACAACCGTTCAACTTTTACTCACTCACTCACTCACTCACGCTCGATGTCTCTCGGTTGGTTTTGCACGGGCTACAAAGGAAATGCTCAAATCTCTTTCATGGAAATCATACTTAATCTCGTCTTATTATACTTTTGGGCAAACACACACAATAATCTCCTATACATATATGCAGTGGCGTATCTAGAAAAAATAAGGGGGGCTCAGCCTTATCCTTCATTTGTTAACGCATTCCCTCTCTTTTCTATGTTAAGTGTTTAGATCTGGAAGGGGGGCTGACGGACCCTCCTCTGGACACGACACTGACCAGTAGTACAAAATAAGACTGACGACAAGTGCTACTCAATTTCCGAGTCACACAGAGGAAAAATCTTTTTTTCTGGCAACGTACGAGGAATCACCCTTTGGGCACCGTATCATTTCTGGCGGACTGGTAAAAAAAACGAGTAAGATTACATAATAATATTGTTGGCTCTCTGAGTATCATTTTCAATTCTATTCAATTCATTTCGTCCAAACTGAACAAATAATGACGTGCATTTCCCATTACACTCATTATTGCATGACTTTTCTTGTGCAAGCCTTACCAATGCTCTGTTCTGACTAATACGACAAGACAGGTAGGTACAGGTATCCGTGTGCAAAATAATTTTTTCTTCAGAGCTCCCCCAATTCTTAGTTAGTCATCATCATGTCCTGCTGCATCTATTAAGGACGAAAAAGACTTTTAAGACAAGACACGACATACAAACACTATACCACAACCAATATACACAGAGACAACAGAGAGACAGGCAAATTGTGACATTGCATTGCTGGTGCGGCGGACGGGAGGACAGCTTCTGTTCCCAGAAAAATTCATTGTCAAGTCATTCATTGCCCGCACCATAATAACATTAGCGAAAAATTAACTACTGGGAAACTGCGCGCCATAGCTCAATGCCTTTTTTCTATTGTACTTATTGCAATTTCCACTTTATCGAGAATTTATTGAGAATTCTGTGAGCGCTATCGTTTTTTTTCACTACTACGTAGTACAACGGTCCAAGGGAGGAGCTCAATGACAATGAGTGCACATTCTCTACAATACAAAAGTATATAGTCAGAGTCAATTGATTGCAGTGGCGTATCCAGAATGGCTATTTGGTAGGGGCACAGTCTACTTTTTTATGCAGGTTCATAAACTCCTCCCACTTCTGTAATTTTAATTGTTATATACGATTTGGGGGCACCTTACCCCTATGCCCCTTTAAATACGCCCCTAAAATTTCTATTACTATATTGCGAATTGCGAAATTCAAGAGAAGAGAGAAATATTCAAATTGCTGACAGAAATGACAAATATTACCAAGTAAAAATATCTACTATTTATTTGACAGCGTTTGCAGCGAATGGAAAAGAATTGGGTCTTCCAAGAATTCAACGTTTTCATTTATAGAGAAGCGAATTTCCTGAATTGAATTGAACAAAATGTGATGTGACAGTATTACAATGTAAAGAGACAGTATCGATAAGTTGAAAGGCTTGAAAGGCAGAAAACCAATATTCCTAACTACTGACTGACTCACTTGTTGTATTGTTCATATACGTACTACCTGTACACAGAGAGAGTACAGGTGCAGAAAAAACAATTAACAAGAAACGCCATAATAGAAGTGCAGTAGTACTTATAGCATAGGAGCGTAGATTAGGAAACGGCTCGGAAGAACGAACAAAGCCAAAGAGTTGGTGGTGGACGAGTTTTGTTTGTATTCGCGGAGCTGCTTTTCGGTCCACTGGCGCGCTAACAATGCATTTCATCTGCCACACCAAAAACCACAATAAAACAAACAAACTCTAAAATGCCTTAGCTGTATGGAAAATAGTAAAATAAATTAGTACAGCACTACCTCCCATTAAATTTCTAATTGTCATATTTCCTATTAAATAATCTCCATTATTTTCGTGGATTCACGTTTTAAATTTATGTACGCTAACAAATTAAATGTTTTAAACTAGACTAAATTAATTTGTGTGGGACGCTTCAAAACTTTCATAATAATTTTCTCAGTGGATCACGCAAGCCATTCGCAGAAATCGAAAAGATCAAAGGTTCCCTTCAGGTTTGAAAGGTCATTTCATATTATCATGCAAGGGTGTATTTAGGGTCCTATGCCCCCAATTTATACCAATTAACATAGAAAGAATAGGAAAGACTAACGGTTAGGAACTAGATTAATATCATATACTAAGGATAGTCAATTAATGTAAGATATGATGTACCCCATATGCCGTGGCGTATCCATACTGGATACGCCACTGCAAACAATCATAACGCTAACAAATATGAAAACACACAAAATTAATTGTTGCGAGAGTGAGTACACTAATAACACTTTTCAATTAAGAGTTCCATAAATAAAAGGGGAACTCTAAATTTCTTTACAATCAAGAAAGGGAGTCTAAAATTTTCTGGTAAGCGGAATTAATGTTCCGTCACTTTATGGGTTGACACTAATAAATAAATTTCATGTTGATTACACAATTTTTGAGTTGCCCTCTTGCAGTATGTACTTACAAACGTACAATTAGTAGTAGTCTTTCAACATTAACAATTGAAAATTGCAGGTAATTTTATAAAAGGTGTTTAATTTCCGTACTACGATGTTTTTGTATTGCTGGTGCAGTACGTGCTGCTGCGCGCAATAAAAATTGCAAATGAGCATCAGAATAAAGCAGAGATCAAGAAGATGAGATGAGACGAGATTGAAAGACGCGACGGGGTTGTTAATGGGAATGTTGACAAGCCAATTTTTCCACTCGACTGACTGAGTGCTTGCAGCCTCAGCGGCGGCTCTATTTTTTCTCTACTCATTATTATTACCTGTGAAGTCTTCTCGTCAAGTTTCCCTTGTCTTCGGCGAATCGACGGAATTTGGTGACGAGGCGTGACTAACTAAATACTTCCCTTCAAAAGTCAATTCTCTTTTTTCCTTTGAATCGTCTCTCTCTCGTCTTCGTCGTCGTCCACATCCTTCATGCTTCAATTGTTTCTGTCTGTTGTCAGCAGTGCAGGCTGAATTCAATTGAGGGATAAAAGATAATGCGATGAAATGATGAAGAGCGCAGTCGGCAAGCTTCAACTTTGTCTATAAATCCAAAGGTAGTCAACTTTTGGATTTTCCCTCCAAAATCTCAACGTATACGACTGTCACGACTTTTCACCCAGAAACAAAACAAAGGCTTTTTTTTTATACATTCAACATTACAAGATTCTACAAATGAAAAAGGTAAGTAAGTATAAAATAAATTATAATAAAAGGATGTTGGTTAATCGCATCTTTTGTATTGTACTTTTAAATTCGGCGAAGCCATTTAATTGTTTATTATGTGGGGCGGATTCATAAAAGTCTAGTCTCGTTGTGTAGATTCCATTTAAAGAAATCTACAACAATTACTGGAAAATCTTTTACGAATTGGAATCTTAGAATTGAGTCTGACAATAATAAATAGAGTCTATCTTAGTCTGTGTACAGCTGGAACAACAACAGAGTGTTGTGTAAATTGACAACTATTGACAGCAGAACAAAGAACAGGTAAGCCAAGGAATCCCTCCCGTCCCGATTCTTCTTTTTAAAGTGCAGTGAATAGGATTTTTTCTATCTCGCGCCCTTTTGTTACACATGCAGCTCTGATGATGAATTAATTTCGAGAAAAGAAGAACAACATTTAAGAAGGAAGATTGATTGTGAAATGGTAGTTAGTAGTTTATGTGGTGGAGAGTGGAGGGCCAGGGGATGGGGATGAGAGTACGTGATAAACTAATTCAAGATTATAAAGATATAAAAAGTCGTCGAGTCAAATAAATGGTCCGACAGGCCTATTCACTTTGTTTTCGAGATTGAATTGAGATGCATGCAGGAGAACAGATTGTTTCACATTATTACATAATATGATGTGTGGCTTGCAGTGGCGTACTTAGAAAAAGTGTTTACGGGGCTCAGCCCCATCCTTTCTATATTACCTATTCCCCCCGCTATACTTCCTAAGTTCATTTTTTTTAGATCTGGGGGTGCTCAGTGGACTTTCCCCTCGATACGCCACTGGTGGCTTGGCTTGGATGCAGAAAAGCATACGAGTAAGGACAACTAAACCAAACCACTTACAGAAGATAGACGGAGTCCAGAGAAATTCATTGGAAAAGCAAGGTTCAGTTTAGTTTGGTGCTCAAATAATTTCATTTAATGGGTTTGAACAATTATTATGCAACACTCAAATGGCGATTTTCAGACGCTGTTCGCATATAGGCCCATCTTTAAATTAAAGCCATTAAAATTTAGATTGAATGGCAATGCTATACATAATCGCATGAAAACAAATATTAATCTGAGTGTAAGCTTTTTCAAATCACAAGGGCGCCCAGTGATCGTCTAAGACACCGTCAGTTATTGCATACCTCCATTGGGAAAGTAGTCGCTAACTAGGGAAAACTTTGTTTACGGAATTGATGATTAGTCCCTTGAAAAAACTAGATATTCGTATGATACGTGTGTGTATTTAAGGACGGAGACGAGCCACAACGGGGACTCTTTACGCCTCGATTCCTTTTCTCAGATCGAATCTTTGAAATGCAGATACGTGATATTATTATGTGTGTGCACGCTGGCATTTCCATTCTCTCTATCTCTATAACATAATATTATACGATGGTGGAGAGAATAAATACGTGGAAGAAAGAAGTGAAGGCTACACGAGGGAGAGAGAAACTCTGCACTACTATTCCCCTGCTTCTATTATGAGAAAAAGTCTTCTGTCGGCAACGAGAGAATTCGTATTTTAATTTTAATCGAGAGAGATTCCCTGGAATTTTACACAATACAAATGCAATCGGAGGCTTCCAGGAACACGATCGCCCTGCTCCTTCTCTTTACAGGGTTTCCCCTGTCATTATCACACTGGGATTAATTCCTGTGCTAAATGTGACTATCATAAGTGCACTCTTTATAGTGATTAAATGTCACTATCACAGTGCGATTACAGTCTCGTGATTAATGTGATAAATTGGGTCACCAGGGTTTTGGGTGCTATTATCACAGTGGGATTAACTACTGTGATCAAATCGTTTTTTAAACGTTTGATCACAGAGACCTTTGATGTGATTAATGTGATCTAGACGTTTTAAGGGATAGGGACAATCAAAAATCCCACTGTGATGTGATTTTAGCAGAAAAAGTGTCATTTATGAAACCCTGTCTTATTTCTATTATATTTAATTTGCTATCCTTTCCATGTTATGGATTAATCCCATTATTCACATTACATCTTCCAATTATGATGGGATTTTGACAAAGGAAGTATGATTAGGAAACCCTGATTCTGTGTTTCTTCTGCATTCGGATGAAATATCAAATTCTATTCTCTGTGTGCCCTTCCTTCAGTGTCGACTGACACATCGCATCAGATTAGAACACTTGGAAAGCTGAACTGAGTCCAATCAGTGAAAGGAAAAACTTTGCACTAATGAGAATTCGTAACAATCGACACGACGACGAGGACTTGCTAGCTCAACAAACAAGAGACAACATCAAGGTCTTCATTTCATCATCGAAACGCGGAAAGACAATGAAATCTCCTTGGCTATTTAATTCTCCTTTCCTATCTGCTCCGTGTTAAACTTTGAGAGTTTTTGTTCTCTCTGTGAACAACTTATTCCCAGTAACCCTTTTCCCAAGTGTTCCTTACTAAAAACTAATACTACTCGGAATCTTATTGTAAAACATTATAATATGTTACTATTATGTCATCAATTGCTGAATAGGGATTCTTGGAGGAATGCGCACTAAGGACACTTCTTTAAATAGTTCGTCAGAATCTTAATTAGTGAGGGAAAATGGACAAACATGGATTTTTTGTCCTTTGTAATTACATCGTATGAGAGGGGAAATATGCGACAGAGAGCGGGAAATTGAATATTTTTAAATGACAGATTGGGGGAAATATAAATCACACTTTTTCGGCTAAAATCCTCAAGTCCCTATTTCTTATATGCAACATAGATCAAATGGATCACACCGAGGGCCCTCTGTGATCAAATCACAGTAATTAATCCCACTGCTGTGATAATCACACCAGAAACCCTGATGAGAAGCATTCAGGAGAAATTTTACAGGAAATTATTTTCCACGTAGTATTTATTTATAGATGCGCAATGGTTTGTTCGGAAAATTCGTATTGCGAAAGGAAGCAGGAAATATCGGCAATTATTTATTACAGAATTACATAATTACAAGAATTGTATTCCAATACTACGACCACCATCTACTGAATTGTGATGTGGAGTGAAGACTGAGCTGACTGAGCTGAAAGAGAAAGGACAATAGTGGCAGAAGCCCAGCATTAGAAACTTTGCCGTACTTACGTTTCGTTTTAATTCGTGTCGATACCAAAAAGTTGCTTAGCCTTTGTTCATGCACCGCTGGCAAACCCAATCATGCTCCAGTTGCTTTTTAAGAGCCTTTATTGCCGTCTTTCACTATCGCAATCAGGGAAGGGAAAACCCAGGGTTTTTCAACAAAAAACCCTGACCCACGCGTTTTTCATTAGTTTTTGATTTTTGGGTTTTTGGCACATACATTAAAACATAGGGTATATTTAGGCGTACGAATTATATCGATTTACAATAGACTTGGCCGACTCGTATTACATGTAAATAGATGTAATCAGATCTAATTAAGACCTAAACTCAAAATCAAATAATTTATCACGAACAATATTCATAAATTAACAGTTTTTGGTTTTAGCTAAAGCCCAAAATCCCAATGCGTCGGGTTTTTCCTTTTCATGGGTCGGTTTTTGGTCAAAAAACCCATGAAAAACCCAAACCCACTCCGGTACACCCTGATCGCAATATACCTACAACCAGGGTTTGAAATTTCCCATAGTGGGAAAATGGGGAAATTGTATCTGACTATAAGATGTAATGTAGATCAATGAAACTTGCATACTGAAAATATTATTTCCCCATTACTAATATTTTCCGTTTGACCAACTTTAGTTCCTCCTTAAACCCTGTCTAGTCATAAGCACAGATGGGCAGTGGTTCTCCGAGGACTAGTCGATATTTCGGCCGAGGAAACGAGTCGCAATGGACAAATAAACCAATTGGATGGGGTTGAATTTAAAAACGTGGGGTCGGGCCGTCTTGAATGTGTTTGTTGTCCGGATAATTTTCAATCATGTTTAAACCAACTTGGTCCAATTTCCCCAAAATTTCATAATAATTGTGTAACAGGATTTTTCTGCTGATTTTTGGGGCGGTGTCAATGAATGCATGTAGGATCAAATGTACAGGCCCCAACCCTGATGGCATATACCCAACTTTGGTCACTCGAAACACTGGACAACAGAAAATTCTGCTTATTTCATATCTCTCCTCAAACTAAATTCAATTCCCGACGAACTGAAATACTATTATCAGCATCAGTGGCGTAGCCAGAGGAAGGGTTCATCACCACCACCTCCCAGATCTAAAAAAAACGTAGAAAGGACAGCAAAGGGGATCGGGACGAAATTACTATAGAAAGGTATAGGACGGAGCCCCCTCTATACTTTTTCTAGATACGGCACTGATCAGCCTATCTGAAGGTCTGTAGAGTTTTGGGAACTTTTGGAAGAGTTGTTTTTGAACTACACATAATTTTGTATTTCCAAGAAATTCCCTTCAATAAAGTGTAGCTTTATAGAAAACTCATGTTCCATACAAAATATAATATGTAATCTGTCTATGCATAATGCATACTACAGAACTACTGCACCAGCAAAATTTATATAAAGACTTTGCGAAACTTTATTTCATCCTTTCAATGGAAATTGGAAACAGGATGGCAATTCTGGTGAATAAATAATACTGTTGATGAAATTGTGCGACATGTTATATAAACAAAATCTTCAAATATTGGCCCTCTCTCAGTTTCTCTCTCGTCCCTGTTGCTTTAATCAAATCAATTCGCATTTCCGAGAAAACATTTTTGATTTCGACAAACAAGCCTGTTCTTTGTGCTCGTTTGATTACCAGGAATCAAATGAATGTATTTCACATTTTGTTGACAGCAACAGCCAGCAGCACAGCCAACACAAAGCTACACATGTAATTGACATTTAAAACATCTCAGTAACAAATTTAATATTTGTTACTAGTACTGAGTAGCAGTGGCGTATCCAGCGTGTGGGCTCGTTGCCCCTCCTCCTCAGATAAAAATGGCCTAGGAAGGATAGGGAAGGGGTTGTGTCTAAATGAACGTAGAAATTATTGCGTGTTCCCCTCAAGTCCCCACCAAATATTTTTTCTGGATACGCGCTCACCTAGTGATCTTCTTCTGGGCCATCGCAATAAGACAGATGGCAAACAAATGCCTAAATTTGTAAGGGGTTGTGCCTAAATGAACGTATAAATTATTGCGTGTTCCCCTCAAGTCCCCACCAAATATTTTTTCTGGATACGCGCTCACCTAGTGATCTTCTTCTGGGCCATCGCAATAAGACAGATGGCAAACAAATGCCTCCATTTGTGATGCTATCTCGATTTGACAATAGACAATTTCAGAATTCACGATAATTGACCTTTTGACCTACATTTCATTTTAATTACAATTTAAATTTCAGTGAACCTGCTTGTTCATTATTTCAGCCAGTACACCATGTCCAAGTTTATACACAAACCCTTTAATTGTTTAATTAAACATAATTTGTTTACCATAATGATTATTGCGTAAATAGTAGTTTCAAATTTGATTTGAAAATATATTTATTTTCAAAGTTGTAATTCCAATGTAATTAGATTGTGTAATTTCTAATTAAGAATGTAATTTGCATTTAATTCTCTGAAATCAAGAAATCATCATAACATTTTAATTGGCGCTACTCTTGGAATCGACATTTTATTGATATTACTAACACTGTGACCTTGTAACCAAATTCAGATTAGATAACGTGTAGATCGCACTTATAAAGTTGCAATCCCAAAAAACTTTTAATTAAAATGTTAACTCGTATCAGATTTCCACGTAATTCCGTTTTGCCAATTTAACTCTCTTTTGTAATTACTGCTGCGCTGGTTTAACTAATAAGTTTTCCTAGACAGGAAAATTTCACGAGAATTTCTAAAAATGGAAAAGTTTTGTGAGCCGGCTCCAACAAAGATTTCTATTGATATTCTGTCTTGGGTTCTCTATTCAGAGATGTTTGAGGAATAAACTTTTGTAAAAGTAATACCAATTACTTAGGATTTTATTCATTAAACTTCTTCGAAGAAATCCTTCTTTGAGACAGAAGACTTACA
>JABASC010005014.1:0-10891 GCA_019776185.1 Plutomurus gul
GTATTGATAAACTGGTTAGTGCAAATACACTTTATAATTAGGCTGCACTTATTTTATTCCTGCTAAAACATCAATGTTAGCATCATGTCATTTTCATCAAATTTTATTACCGTTGGAGTCTGAGTTGCAGGTTTGTGTGTTCCCTATGTGAGCATAAGCAATTATTTGTGCTAGTTTTTCTTATATTAGTGGTGATTTAAAATTATTTTAAATCGTATTTTATCATAACAAGTATAAATGTAAGTGTAATGATGGTCAGTTATAATTTCCATGAAAATTTTAATAAAAACAATATAATAATTGTGTCATAATGATTGTTCAGCATACAGGCAGCTGTGTCGGCTCAACACACTGTCCCGGTTTTGCCTGCACCGATCGCCTTCTTCTCGTTTTATTCGTTGAGTTGGATGAATAATCTTCCATTCTGGGTGGGATGGGTAGATCCCAGGGGTATTCAGAGTCCAATCGAGCAAAACCCGTGCAATAGGCAATCCTCGTTTGAATATCAAGCATTTTCCCAAATATATTCCCATATACAACGTTATCCGATGAACCATTCAGCCTGGAAAAGATAATTATCACCTTTACAATACGTATTAGTCAATTTGCAATTGAAAAAATTAATATTTACAAATTACCAAATGTCATTGACGCTATTTTGGAACAGAGGGGTTATCCATGTGGCATAACGATGATGATCGTTGAAAGATTGGTCAAAATATTCAAAGCAACGTGAATGAGCGTTGTAGAATATCTTCCATACAGTTTCTATGATGGGCTCTCGTGAAATTGGAATGGAGGAAAAAGGAATATTCACCTCGTCTGATCCATTCAGACGGTTCTTAAATAGACCTGTCGGTTCACCCTGAGAGGGAAAAATATATATTTTTTTTAATTATTACGAAAATTCTATTTTAGTTTTGTTATTATTTACATTTTCGGAACAACTGAAATTATTGAAGAAAGGGTAGACAGTGGAATTGGCGTAGCAAGTTTGCAGAGCTTTGATGATTCGTTTGTATCCGAAATATTCTGATTGATAATCCTCCTGTTTAAGGACTTTTTTCTGCATTTGAAGAAACGAGTAAACGGCCATATCCAGGAATTTCGGGTTTACATAGAAATCTGGGCAGGTTTTTTGCATGACATCCCGGGAGAGTTGAATCAGATGAAATATGGGAACCCTTGAATACTTTTTCCCTAATGTCGTGTTTCCGGTGCTGTTTTCATTGTTGACTGCAGTCTTGTTTCCGGTCTTGTTCACTTTGTTCAGTTTTAAAATGTCATCGAGGCCCTTATCGATAAAATTCCACAATTCTTCTGTTATCTCGTCACGTGACTGCGTCATTGTTCCGTTGAAGAAATCTTCGTCGTCTACCAATGAACTTGGATCCGTGACTATGGTCAAATTCATTCCAGGGGCTCCGAAGAACGCTCGAGCTTTACCAGGATTTGAAGTTTCACAAATATTTTCGTCTGTTTTTGTAAAAATAGAGTTTTTTTACACTGATTCAAAATTTTTTGGAAAAAAAAGTTGAAATATTTACTTTGTTTCTGAATTAATTCGCAATTTTTTGAGGGAATTTTTGGCATTGCTGGGGAGCACCCTTTGTTGAATTTAGTGCCGGTGTTGGCGGTACCCAACGAAAATTGACAATAATTTTCTTTTACTGGAGAAAGGCAGGAGGGAGATATTAACTGATCGGAAGTGATTGACCATTCCGACCCGGTTGTGATTATATCTGTGACCTCCAGGGAAATAACCGTATTGGCATTAATATAAATTAGTGATCCATTCTTCAGTCGCACAGAAATATCGTCGGGCAGATTCAGAATCTTCTCTAATTCGTTTCACCTTCGTTTAATTAAGAAACATATAAAATCGATATAAAAATAGATGTAGTATGCATTTAATGTGTAAATAAATAAATAATTTTTACACTGTCTCCTGTTGGAATTTCAAAACAATAATTTTGTGCCGCTCCGACTGTGTTGATTTCTTCACAGTCTGACTTAAATAATTTCCACCTGTAGCAATTACGAGTAGTAAAGTTAAAAACTAGAAATTGCAGTTAGATATTTGAAAATTATTTCTTACACTCCGGAAAGACATGCACACGTGAATTCTTTGCTCGGTTGGAATTTTGCGCTGCAGTCATAGTCATAGGTTTCAGTTCCTTCGTAAAATTTAATTGCTAAACTTGGCACTAAATTGATGAAGAGGACGAAAAAAATTATGAATACACCTTTTCTCGTACAATCTGTCATAATTCGATGTTTCGTTAACAAATGCAGAAATGCAAACAGAGAAAAGATACATTTAATATATGGTCATACATAGCAAATTTTATTTGAACTCATTTTACTCAATACTTTCACTTTCTAAACGTTAATTGCAGAATAGTTATTATTTGTTTTGAAAAGAGAAAGTTTCATATACATTTTCATGATTATTAATTACATCTAATTCTAACTACAAACTCTCGAGTTCATTGTAATTGGTAACCCCATTGTTAATGCATTGTGTGTGTTTACATTTATTACAAATTACAATGTGTTGTAAAATACAATGCACTCTGAAGACAGGTGTGACACCATAAGTTTAAGGTAATGAGTTCCAATTAAAAATTATTATATTTAAATGTCTGATAAAAACAATAAAAAATATTTTACACGTGTCAAACAAAGCCAAACAAAAGTGTTTACACTTAAATTGAGGGTGATGATAGGTCATTAATTACTAATTTTATTTGATAATATATCTACCTACTTAACAATAATTTTAATTCTAAGGGCTCAGACGTATTGAACACATTAGAAATATTGGTCCCATTGTTGGTTCCGTCCGTTGTTTCACTTCGAATGAGTATCGAACACAACAATTTCATATTTTTCTGAAAATATTACGGAATTTCACGTTTACGTGGCTGTACTTGTGGAATAATTTGTACCTGTTGTAACCTGCAAACTGGAACATGTTCTTAGTTTCAATTTCTTTGATCGAAATAAATAATAGATTTATAGAAACAGTTGGTGGCACGTGTGTACCATTTATTATATAAACTCACTCACTCACAGCACGTAACGTGTTAAGGGGTCGAGTACGCTTTATTATTCAAGATGTATGGAATCCATTTCATCGTTTTCTTCATCAGAGGTTGTAAAGCCACGGGGTGAAATGCTATCTCCAGGAGCACTGTCCATGTCTGATTGTGTTATTTGAAAAGAGGACTCATCTCCAAAATTCAAATCAATTATCTCTGATTCAAAGGAAGATTTTGAATCATAGATACTTAGAATTTCGCTGCCCGTGTGCACAATTGAATCCCTTCCGTTTTCTACGATCTTTGGATCTCCCGTGGTTGCATTTAAAATTCTTGTACAAATACTGCTCAGAGATCTTGATAATATAGGCCTGAAAGGTGGCCTAAAAAAAGGCACACAAATATCATAAATTGGTATAATAGTAAATAATAATGATATAATATAACAATAATATTAAAAAAAACAGATTATTATTACAATTTATACGTGAGCTTTGTGTTGACCCGCATTGACAGATCCTGTAAATTACACTCACTTTCACTTTTTCTTGGGAAAACAATTGAAGATTTGAATGCATGACAATTTTCGATACTTTCTGTGGACGCACCTTTTTGTGAATTTTCTACGTGGGCTATTTCAGAGATACTATCAAAGGAATTGGGTTCAGGATGAATTTCTATATTTGTAGTTTGAATTTCCTTTGAGGAAATGGAGCACACTAATGTATCTTCACAAATTTCATCGTCACAAGAACCGAAGTTCACGATTGCAGAATTAGGGTGGAGAAATTGAACTTGTTTTTGCAGCAAGCATTCGGTGGTGGGGGTAAATATAAAGGAGGGTCGGTTCAGATCGATAATCTCCAAATAATGTGGTAACTGCCGTTCCGTCAAAAAGAAATCTAAATTTTTTGACAACTTTGGAAAAACCATATTCTCGCTGTCTGCAGATTCGTTTGATTTTCTTTTGTAGTGATTCCATATCGGACCTTCTGCTCCTTCCATTCCAGCAAAACTACAAAATTAAAGAAGTTTGAACTAATTGTGCAACTTTTTAAAAATGGATCATACGATATAGGAATCTTAAATTGTTTGACTTGATTGGACGAAATAAGTGGTCCGTCTATTCTACTTACCAAAATACTTTAATTAAAAGTGAAATACCTATAGGAAAAATTCATTTGTACAATTGTTTGAAATATAAATAAAATCTTACGATTCGTCGTCGTCATTCTCACAACAAACTCTCACAAGACAAATTATGAAGATAGCCAATAGAGCGACAGCGGAAATGGCAAAATAAATATCCGAATTTTCTTTGTTCATTTTAAATTAGTGCTTAGGGGCAGTCCACCCTTAAAGATAATCAGGGCACCCCACCGAAGACAACGATTTTTATGTACTGGCATAGCCAGATCTCGATTTTCTCTGCTGATATATGTATCTCTGTCTGCATCACATTTCTCATGTCTTTTGTGAATGTAGAGAAATGCGACTAACGGATCTGTACAGATCACTGTGTTCCGTGTCTCCTTATCCCCTTTGCGCAGACAGATTACATGACAAGATGTTTACTATAGTTTATACAGTCTCATCTCAATGTAATTTCGGTAGGCTGTCTAACCGACAGGTGACAGTTGTATTGTAACGAAACCGAATACAGAAATATTTTTAAAACGTGGTGGGATCGTTTTTGTGCAGTATTCGATTTTTACAAATTTTCTTTTCATTTATAATTAATAGATAAATTAAAAGCAATTCGTCGTTTGATTTTAATAACTTTATTAAAAATCATATTTAAAATTTTTTAAAAAAATGCATTGGAGAGGATCTACTGATGATAATGGAGCATAATGAATGCTCCAAAACTTGTTGAAAACCTGGAACGTGTAATAGTGATCATGCAATGAGTTCAGCAGTGCAAATAAAAAATAATTGTGAAGAATACCGCTGAAATCACCCTCCAGCTTTCGGAATGGAAGTATGAATTTGTTTTTTTCTGAAAGTGAAATTAAAAGTAACTTTTTTGTTCGACAAGGATTAATTCTTTTTAAAAGATGGGAAATTCGTAAATCTAGATTGGTTTTTGCAATTTTTTGGAAATTCAAATTCTAACCGTTTCAAAACTGGAATTAAATTTAGGCTACAACAATTTTTATGGCAAAGCCGATGGTTTCTAATAAAAGAGCATAAAGAAACGCTAAAAAATATTTCATCAACCATGCCAGTGTTGACCTGTAACTACATATATAAGGTCATACGTCAAAATAATGTGGTAGTAAATCATCGTCGAAATAATACGGACGACCGACACCGACGAAGGAAAACCCAAAAAAACCCACTAGTTCGTTGAGATTAATTTATCCTTAAAAAATACAAAATCTCCCTTAAATTCCTAAAGTTAGGATCCCTTCAACGCAAAACGACATCTAGAAATATTGAATTTCAATTTTGAAAACCCCGTAAAAGGAGAGGTTTTCAAACAATTCTTCAAACTCATTTTGTGCACTACATATTACATATGTCCCAACTTTTGCACACATTTTGGAGCATTTCAGCATTCATTCAGTGGACTCTTTCATTGTCAAAATTAACACAGAAACAAGTTTTCATCCTTCTATTCGAATCTTTTTGAATTCTTGTTGAAGTCTGCTGTGCAAAACTTTGTCAATATGGGGCGCTCTCTTTTCATGGATGAAGGGTCTTCTGGGGAATATTCTGTCATTCACCCAAAACTCCCCACGCCATCCTTTTGTCGTGTCCACACAACGATTAGCGAAATCCATCAAATTGTACTTTTCCTGAAGTTCGAGACATCCGGAAATGAAAACATCAACGTAAGACTGAACAATTGGATATTCTTTGTTCGGTTGTTTCTTGAACCCCTCTTTATTCACATAAATCCAATATTCCCCTTCTGGAGGGGTTGCGGAAACGACCCCTTCATTCATACTAAGAATTTTAATATATTTCCTGTTCACTTTCTGCCTACAATAATTTCTTTCTCTTTTGTCAAAACTTCCAAGCAGTTCAAGTGAATTTTGTGCGGGAAGTATTTCAAAAATGGCGGCGTTGAAACTGGAATTTATCGTGGGGGCTGCTCCCAAGTAGGTGGTGCCCGGACCCACACTCTCCCCCTGCAAATTCCACTCACGACTGAATCCACTGACTTCCACCGGAATATTTTCCCCAGTCCACGGGTAGGTGCGATTTTTAGACGCTGTCTGCATCAGAGACCCGTAGCCAACTATATATTGCGCTGCTTCAATATTCGGATGTGGATTGCAGGATTCCTTGACCTTGGGTTCATCATTTAAGCCAGGTTGGGCTCCCTTCTTTATCCCCAGAGAGATATCCTCGAAATGTTGCTGAAAATTCTATTTAAAAAAAATCAATTAATTACATTTTAAAAAACGCAAAAGCTCGAAAATTTAATTTGATATATTAATTGGAATACGGGATCGCATAAAACTTACCAATTGGCAGGTTGCAACTTCTAAGAATAGCCAAATGATGAAAGCACTAGAAGTCATTTTGAGTTGACCGTGTTAACAATCATTTGCTTTGTTTCACTTCGTCAAATGTTTCGCACTACTAGCATTTTTTACTACTGACATCACAAAAATTTTCAGAACTATAACCTTGTAAAGTACTCTGATTGTTGGAGGAATAGTAGAGATGTGGGGAAGGCAACCGTTTCAGGGGCGTATTCAGAATTGCCTTTTAAAAGGGCCACTGTTTGATGGGTCATCGATTTTGAAAAGGTAAAGGGTTATATAAACGCATTTATTTCATTTCATTTTTCTAAAATTGATTATTTCGGAGATTACTACCTCACTGGTTACACCAACTATTTATTCATCAGTTGACCTTGTCAAGCATGGCAAGAATCTCATACCTCTATTTCTTAGCTGTGTAAAGTAGAATAATTATGAACTTGGAGTTGCAAAAGTCGACACGGAAATAATCACAGAATCTGATAAGTTATACCTGCAGCTTATAAAAAAATATAGGCAAATATACTTATGGATACTTCATTATGTCTTAGAGGGGTTAATCTTAAAAGAGGGGTTAATCTTAAGTAGTCCAACCCGGCAGGGGGGTCACAGAAAACACTGCCAAGGGGTGCAGCATAATTCTGGTGTTAATCAAACTTTAATATATTGAATTTTAGAAAATCAATAGATTTTTGAGCACTTGATAAAGAACAGCATTTTTTCTTCTGTATCATATGCATCACATACTCAACGATAATAGAAAAATATTCAAACAAGTAATGTTGGTCTGTGGAAAATGCATTATTGAAAGCTTGTGTAGAAAATACATTTTTCTATTATGATATCGTAAATCAATCTGAACAGGGATACATACATATCCTCCATGAAAGAGTTTTTAAAACTTTTTCATATAAACAGCACTGACAATGAGTCAGTCTAAAATTTCTATCTCATAAATATTTTCCTATTCATGGATGAAATTAATGTTCACATCCTAAGGGATGATACATGCATTACGTGGCCAATAAAGGATAAGGGTTTGCATATGTAATAGTCAGCTTATGTGTCAAACAATAGTAAAGGAGGGGGACAGTTATATATAACTATAAATTTCCTAGGAAAATTGACTTTAACCCATCAATTATTTATAATTGTTGTACATTACACAAGTTATCATATAGATACTATCATACCAGGTGCGTATCCATCCTAAGGACCACCCCAGATCAAAGAAATTAACGTAGGATCAGGAAGGATAAGGAAGGAGGTGCGGGGTAAATTAACTAAGAAAGAATATGGTGGGCCCTCCCCAGGTCCCCACCAATACTTTTACTGGGTACGCGCCTGTACCATCCTATCGTCTATTATCATTATTTATCAAATGGAATTTGTGTATTTGGGCACAAAAGGTAACTTGGTCTTCCATCATATTGCATATCCAAGTATTCTCTGTGTAATTTGGTTATGTATCTACTCTTTATTTAGGCCTCTGACAATGATCATTCCTAGAAGATATCATCTTGTCACATTCTACCGCACAACACATCATATTCAGAACAAAATCTTACCAAGTAAATATGAACTTATATAAAGTAGCACAATCCATTCAAGTGCTTGTTATTTTTCATATAGGTACACAAATGTGTTGTTAATGTTATTTGCTTATAATTATAATTTCTGTGCACACATCTTTTTACATACTTACATTCCCTTTTAATACACTTTTCCAAAGAACTACAAGTTCACCACGAATACTAAAGTGTACTTAAATAATATGTGGAAACCTTTATAAAAACTTTATACATTCATTATAAAAAAGAAGAAAAGTTATATTGCGTGCAATTTACGATAAAATTTCAATATCAAATTTCAATATACAATTGTGAAACAAAATTAGTAAGTAACGAACGCAAACCAACAACAAAACATGTCTGCGCTACTCTTTTTTCCATAGAAATCTCTATTTTAAGGGGTAATGGGATACTTTTACTTTGTCAACTACCTTTATCAGATCAACATTACAAACCAAAAAACAGCTTATTGAATGGCTTTAGAGTTCAACTGCTCTCTAGGAATTGCTTAAATAAATAGTTGAATAGATACTTTGGAAGATTTGGAATAATCGATGATGGGCACATAACATTATTTCCCAGTAGCTTTCTTGAAATCCTTATCATTCAAATCCGTAGAAAGTCCTACGAAACTCTATGATAATGTTATGCCGAACGAAGTTTAGATTTTTTTACACAGCAAGATCTTCTGCCTTATGTAACATTATATAAACAATCGCTGTTTATATAGCTTCGCTTTATATTAAAACTTACTTAATACAAAAAGACAATGGAAATAAGCATTTAAAAGATTGTCATTGCAATACTCGATATCGTGAAAGAATTTCCTTAAAATGTAGGGTTTCGTAAATCACACTTCTTCAGCTAAAATCCCATCACAGTGGGACTAAATTGTGATTGAATGTGATGGGATAAACTCTATCTGTATAAGATATAAATCTGCAATAAAATTAACATTTATAAATAGAAATTACAAAGTTGTCATGACTTTAGCCGTTGAACACAAGAAATGTACACTTCAACATATTTTCGATAATGTTAAAAAATATATAAATCTAATCTGCAATAAAATTAACATTTATAAATAGAAATTACAAAGTTGTCATGACTTTAGCCGTTGAACACAAGAAATGTACACTTCAACATATTTTCGATAATGTTAAAAAAAATATAAATCTAAATTCACTCTTTTTATTATAAATAATTTAATCGAAGCATGTAATTCATACATTTCCAATAATTATTAGTGCATAGGAAGTACAACAATGTCTAAGGAGGAAGAGGCACCGCCTACTGCAGAGCTTGCACCAAAATCCGATGCCGAGGAAGAAGATGATGATGATAGGGAAGAGACAGAGGGAGAACACCCGTCCGCGGTGCTCATGGACAATCCGTTAGAACGTTTTGAGCAAATGAAAGCAGCCAGCAGCAAAGTGAAGGCGAAAGAAACGGCACTCACAGATTTCAATGAAAGATGGGAGAATCATTTCGAAGAGTTTAAACAATTCAAACCTGGAACATGGCACCCGCAAAATTTCTACGGTGCATTCCGCGACAATGGCACATTGATTGGAACGATCGAATTAAACGAAGAGTTTTTCCATCCCAGTGACGAACCTGAGGTTGGTTTCGAGTACATCCCCGTCAAAATGGCCAAAAAGATCGCGGACAAAGAGTACCAAGACAGCAAGAACGCGATTTTTAAGAAAACGAAAGAAGAACTCAGAAGAATGCTCAGAGAACTTCAGGGAAAGGAACAAGATCAATTTTGGAGAACGTACGACGAAATCGGTAGACTAATTATAACGCCAACTAAAAAACTCGTCGAGTTTCTTGCGGAGGAAGATAGAAAGGCGCTCGATGAAGAAATCATTAAAATACTCGAACGGAAAAAACGAGTACAGAGAGANCTCGACGAAGAAATCATTAAAATACTCGAACGGAAAAAACGAGTACAGAGAGAGGAACGAAGAAAAAAGAAGGAGAAAGAATTGAAAAAAAATCCAACCGGAATTAATGCTACAAAAAGTCAGGCAAAATTTAAAAAACAGAAAGAACTCAAAGAATGCAAACCGGCGGATGAAACACCGGTGTCTCCAGTAACTCCTGTCACGCCCACTGACGACGTGGACGAAGAAGAAGAAGAGGACGATATTGACGAAGTGGATGATGAAGAAGACGAAGGTGACGAAGGCGATAAGCAGAAACGCACCGTTCGCATTGTCACAGTAGTTGAGAGAACAAATTTAGTGTCCCAGTCACGCACTGCAATGAAACCCAGTCCAAGTGTGGCCAATTTGGCACAACAAGATGGCGATGACCACCACCACCACCATCATCATCAAAAGAAAAAGGACAAATTTGAATTTACCGGTCGAGTGGCCGCTGAACCTTGCTACAAAGCAGCTGACGGAGTTTACCGCACGAAACCAATTCGTTTACAGATTGGAAAATTCAAGCAAGTTAATTTATGTAGAAAAGCGTTGCCAATAAAAAATGTCGATTGGGTCGAGTCCACGCTCGTATTTTTCTACGGTCAACATCAATTCCGTGACAACCCTCCACCGGTTGTCCATTACCTGACGGAAATGGAGAAATCTCTTCGGTATCTTGAATTGATGCGGAAACCTGATGATATGGAATATGACTACAAGACCACCAGAAAGAATAATCGCGCCTTCCTCAAGCCAAAGGCCAGTAAATGGCCGTGCGACATTGACATGGAGACTAAACATGGTGGACACACCATGAGAGCACTTCCGAGATTGAATTGTTGTCG
>JABASC010005015.1:0-10891 GCA_019776185.1 Plutomurus gul
AGCAAAAAAATCCGAAATTGCCTCTGCTTTTTTGCTTTTTAGCGAACCCTGATGGAATAGCTACCTTTATATACCAAGAACGTGTATTTGTTGGATGTCTTATTTAACCTTAGATATCAGCATTTTGCAATAAGATCTTATATAAACATCAGATTATAAAGTCTCTACAATATCAAGTTCTCTCTATTTTTTCGAAAAAGTTCCAAAGTTCAAATTTCTATCCTTGTCCCGAATATTGCATTAACTCTTACGAAGGTTAATGCAACCGTGTTGTCTGTATGTGTATGCGAGCTTTTGTTCGTACGCACTATCAAGAATTTAAACACGTTTAATTTGGGCTGAATGTTCAAAAGCAAAAGCTGGGAGATCAGTTGATTGACCAGCAAAACCGGCCATCAAAATGCTTTTTGAAAAAATAGCGTCATATGACAGAGTATAATAGTTAAAAATATTTTCAAATTAAAAATAGTAAACGGATTACTATTTTTGTCGGAAAATATTGCAATCGTGCAGACGAAGTAACAACATAACTCTACTGAAAACTGCTCATCCATCGTTCAAATTTTAAAGATAAAAAATAATTTTTAAAAACAAGTTGGAAAAAATCTTTAAAATCCGCAATTTTTTATTAAAAACTGAGCAAGTAAAGTCATAAAAACCAGAGTAATCTGAGAAAAAGAATGTTTTCTTCTATCATTTACAATGACTGCAGTGATATCGAAGTACCGGTACTGAGCAAATTCAATACTGATACTTCGACACTGGAAAATCTTTGAGATTCCGATTTTTCGAAATCTACTTAACCTCCTATATTTGTCTAATTATACTTCAAACTAATTTTTTTACACTTCATACTAATTTATTTAAAAAACTTTCAATTGAATTCTGTGTCGCATCGTTAAAGTTGTAATGTCAAGTCAGATGACAATGAAGCTTCTGCGCCACTAAGCAAACGAACGATCGCACGTACCTACAACATAACCCATACTGCTGCAAAAAGTATGGAGAAAATTCGACACACAGATTTGTGTGGTTGGTAGCAAATGTTTTGTTTTTCCCAATACGCAAATATGTGTGTTTGGGTGCTAATGCTTTGTTGTCACAACGTCGTGTGTGCGGGATTTAAGATATTTCAAGTAACACACAAATCTGGGTGCCCATATGTGAATGAGACAATCAATCGATCGAAATTTCACAATTGGTCAGAGGAACATCACGATCAATTAATCGTACGGTAGGTAAGCATTCGATTAATAACGGATCTGATTATAATCAGTTGTTGTGAATACCACTATTGTAATAATAATCGTCCGTAGTATTTGTAAAACAGTTTATAAAAATTAACTTTTTTTCAAAATTTTTACGGAAACATTGGATACACTCTCACAATTTGTAGTACTCCCTACGTCAATCCCGAAGTCATTGAATCAGCAGTTGTATCAATAGACCAACCGTGTCCACACAATGTCCATATTTTTGCACCCTTTTTTGAAATCTGTATCCCTGCGAACAATTTATATTACGCTCCAAAACATGGAAAGATGATACGATGGAATAATTTTTAATGCAATGAAGCAATGTATCTACATTGATAGTTTTGTAAAAAAAATTGGTCTATTATGTAATGCATAGGCTATTGTAAAATTTGCATTTTAAAATCTCTATAAATTGATTATCTATTATTTGTAGACCGTGATTTAAATATGCGGTGCTGGAGCAACACAAAGATTATTACATTCAGTATTTACCATATGCCAGGTAGACAGGCAATTAGTCATAGTTGAGGATCTGAAACACAAACACATGGTGAAATACAAACCACAAATAATTTGTATTAAGTTTAAAACCTTGCATTGCAAATATATCCAAAATTGGATATATTTGCAATTTGTGAATATAACATTAAAACAAAACGCATCAATGTTTCGACTTGTTCCGGAACTGCGATTGGCTCTAGAAAAGATATTTGTGTAAATTCTTTAGATGCCAACAGATTGAATTGATATATTTATGAAGTCCACGTAATAAAAGAAAATAGGTCCTGGAGTTGAAACAGTTTGGTGCATTTCCAAGGATTATCAATAAATGATCAATATGTGAAAACCCATTAGGGAGAGTGAGTGTTTTATACAGGAAGAGAGACATCAAAGATTTTTTGCTCCGGTTAATACTATATCAACGTTTATACGTCAGTATTACAGAGATGCAAGTGATTGTGCCATAAAGCGTGAACATCTCTATACTTTCACACAGATTTAACGGTCTCTAAATGAGTCGTTCCTACAAAATGCATTTTGGTATATTGTGTGTCGGTATATAATGGATATTTTAATGCTCTGGGCTAGTAAGTTTTGTTCATTCTGGGCTACTATGTATATTCCATTTTTGGTAGGCCATGAATCCATTGTTCATACTTATTCTTATGTATAGGCAGTGTCTTACGCCGTACATCAACTGCACCTAGATCTGCACATTGGATCTGCATTGGATTGTTGATAGAGAGACAGAGCTATAATGCGGTGTATCAATATAATGGTGTAGTTTCTGTTAAATAATATATTATGTGTGACTAATAGAAAGCGACGGCTGAATTTTTCAAACAGCGTCGTAGTAGGTAGGGCACATTGCTATGCTGTATGAAGAGAGCATTTTTATTGATGCAAATTTCCTCCTTGGAAGACTTTTGACATGGCATTTCATCTGAAATGTCACGAAAAGTGAAGAGAGTAGAGCTCTTCTCAAGTGTCCTATTACATCCACTTCGATTTATCTCAACAACCATTGTCGATGAAAATGAACGACTCCTTTGACTCCAAATGACACACAGCAAGCAACTCATTTATCCCCAACTATTAGTCTACGAGTCGAACAAATGACGCATATCTTTTCCTAGCGCTCGGCCTACCTCTTTGTACTTAATAACAAAAGCCTATTTATACACACTATCTTGGAGTGCAGATATGCAACGACATCATTACAACTAAGAAAACGTATTCACGACCAACTATGTCTCTAGGCGGCTCTATTGTGCGTATTAATACAATTCTGCATAAAATATATTGTGAGCACAGATACCACTCGCCAACCTCTTTACTGTCAATAAGGTAGGTATGAGCAATTACCAGCCTACTTATTCTCGCATTCACTGTAAATGGCTGTTGTGTCTATAATTGGATGTGTTCATGTTGTATAATGAAAATAAAATTCCGATAAAAGCCAAACCTATATACATTTGTGCACCATCCAAAATTTCAAATGGAGTCTTTCACGATAGGATACAAAAGGAAAATGACTGTTCTTGCCTCAACTTCTTCCCCATGCCGTCCAATTCATTTTCAAAAGTTATTGTGCCAACTAAACTACTTAGAAAACTGTTCCGAACATTTTATTATTATTTACACTCTCACTTGTAGCCAAGATGAAACATTTTTAATGTGTGTTAGCAAAAATGCCCTACCACTTAGACACACTAGTAATTGGCAAGAAAAGAAAGCATTGATTGTCTCTCAAAAATACATATTCATTAATGCTGCGTAATTTCAAAAATTTTTGTAGATTTTATAATTTTGAAATCATTATGCAGACAGTCGACAAGATGCAATTTAAAAATAAAGTATACTTCTACACGTTGGCTGTTAAGAGTAATATTTTATCCACAGACTAAGTATCGTCAAGATGAGGAAAGTAGGAAAATGTTCGAGAACGAAGAAAAAATGGGAAGAACGAGTTGTTCTGACTGACAATGAGTGAGATGCCTTGACTTGACTTTGCTGCCTCCGTTTCTCCCACTTGTCTTCACTTGAAATAGCATGGCAGGCGGAAATTGACCTTTTCTCTACGTTAAACCAGACAGAACATAAGTACTATAAACTTGATAAGGAAAGGTAACTAACTACAACAGTGTTATATCTATAAATAGTTCGTACTTTGTGTATAAGAGGAACCTGTGCTGCAAGTTGACTCGAGTGGCAATGGTGCTGAAGTCACCTTTTCTCCTTCTTCTTGTCTATCTCTTATCTTCAGTGCACATTCCCGGCTCAGCTCCCCTTTTCCTTTCATTTTTTCTTCTCTTTTTCCAAATTCGTCTACACAAATCCTTCTCTAATCGGCTCCAGACAAGTCTCTATATATTATGCTATTTCACAATCGGTCTCCACATCCAACCCCCGACAACAACGTAGCCTACGTAACAGTCTCATTCTCCTTAATTTCGCATTCGTTTTTATCAAGATCCTGTGCTCGCCAGCTTAATACACGTTTACTAATACAATACGCAATATACTCACAACTTTCTTCACAACTCTTTCTCTTTATCAACAGTACGGCATATTTCCGCCTTGCATGATATACGTACTTATATAGGAGTGGCTTTGTGGTTGATATTACCAACCCTTCAGAGTTAATGAATTGTAGACATTTTCGATTCCAAATTAATAGTAGGAAGAACGAAAGGAGCAGCAAAATATTTCAAGACTGCATTATACGTGATAAAATATGCATGTGTATTACATGTTTACATTACCGTGTTTCATAATACCACCACTATATTATTCCATGCCATCTACGGCAACTACTCTCTGTAGACAGACAGTAGTTAAGATATGGAAACAGTCTATTTGTAGAGAGGCTGAAGTGAGCATTGCACTTTGGTTGCGTTTGTGTCCTCCCTTTCAGTAGTTCCACTTTATTCTATGTATTAGACTTTGCGTAGAGTTGGTAGAGCAAAAAATAACCATTTCATTGCAAGGCTGTCGGATCTGATTTATTGCTCGGGCCATGCAATGTAATCGAAACAACTTTCCACTCGACAGTTAGTCAACGCTATATGCAGTCGTTTACTATGCAGTCGTTTACTATGCATACATACTTTCACAGATGCAATTAAAGACAATCGGGCACGTGTAGTGACAAATTGTATTTCTGTGAGCTGACGCTACCGATGCCAGCATACCATAACATATCAGTGAAGTCAGACATAATACTACATGCACATGGCAGCATCACAACAGTGAGAATGTGCACATTGCCACAAAAAGTGGTGTGGTACACCATAGTAGTGCTCCCTTGATATGGCACCATGTATGTACATACTGTACACGGGAGAGTACGTAGAAGGCAAAGAAAAATAGAAAAGTCACAGGGAAATAAAAAAGGTTTAAAATTTACAAACGGTCTGACTCGTTTGGAATTTCTGTCAATTAGCCACGCACTAATTTCAACACCCACACTCAATTACGTGAGAGAAGGGAAAAAATGCCCGCATCTACAAATAGAGAATGAAATGCATTTAATGCGTATGGCAGTTCGTGTTTGGTGGTGTGATCTGACGTGCTACCTGCATACAGATAATTCTCGGCAGCATTATTTGCATTCTACAATGCAAATAATGCATAGAATGCCATCAATGTTCTGGAGAAGGGATGTGGAGAAGTGCGACACAATATTCTATTTGCATCTCATTGCGGACAATATTATGCAGTTGATAAAGAAGAAGAGCATTTGGCTCTGCGAATCAGGGAAAAGCTGTCACGAAAAACCTGATATAGTTGATTATTCAGATGGATGTTGGGAAATGAGTGGATTTATTGTGTGTGCACTGTGTGTCTGTTTGCATCAGTGCAAACAGATTGTTTGTACTGATGGCAACAATATAATATCTACGTAATACTACATACATGTACAGGAGGCTGCAGTGTAGTTGTAGAAATTGTAGTAGATTTACACCAATTCAGTAGATATTCTGCTACTACCACCGCTGCTACATACAATCCTCAGATGGATGACACAATGCTAGAAAAGGAGCGAACATTCCACTCATTTGCATAGAAAGCAAATTCATCTCTCTCACTCTCTCCCAAGGGACAAATCTAATTCACAGTTCTATTTATATTCGCCAACTTCGCTTCCTCTTGTTTGAACTCACTCCATGCATTCTGTACATACACTCCACGCATAGGTGATACTACGTAGTTTACTTCCAGTCAAATTATGTGTTTACCCAAACTTACTGTGTGTGTTTGTTGGTCGTTAGTTTACTAAGAGACGAAATTTCATGCATTTCAAGCAACACACATTGCGTGCCAGTCCTGACAAAGGTAAATTCCATTGCACGCACACACTCCTTCCACATTATTACCCATACACACGCCTTATCTCTGCCTCATGAAAATAAAACAAGAAAACTGTGAACAACGTCTAAGCAAGAAACAGTTTAAGGGAACACCATAAAATGCGATTCGCTCCCTATAAATATCCTCCCTTGTTTATCATTGCTTCTTTAAATGCTAATTCTTTTACATTGATACAACGTGTTTCAACCTGTTTCAGTACCTGGTAACCAAGCTTTCTACACTTTTATTCCGTCATACTGAAAGTACATTTCCGCATTTATTCGAATTAGCTTCTCTCCAATGACCAAATTTCTTTCTTGTCTTTGATGATAGTCCCTCAATAACAAATGTATTCCAAGAAAAGGGGAACAACATTTTTTCAATTTTCGGAGACGGCGTGTCATGTAGAAACTACAAATGGTTGTTTGTTCTTGTTTAGCTTAGTTTTAATGAATTGTTTACTTGCATCAATGAAATTTAAAATTAGAATAATGGTGTTTCAAGGTATTAAGAAAATTATTAGCGCTCTGCTCTAGAAAAGAAGCTCAATCACTTACGATAAATTATAGTCTCCTCAAGAGTAAATACATGCAAATATTACATAAACCATATGAAAAAGCCGAAGTATACAAAAGTCGACCAAGTCAAGATTTTGCATTGAACAAAAAGGGCACCCGAAATTAAATAAAGTTTTTACCTCCTAGGAAATGAAATATGTAATAATTGCCAGAAATAGTTGTTCAAGAGTGAGGAGTGCTTTCGCTTCTATCCAGTAGGAATTTGAAATGTGAGAACATGCAATTACGGTGACAACTGGAAACAATTATCGATGTGAGAGTAGGCCATGAACCCCTCCACGTGCGTCCACTTGAGTTTCAACTCGCGAAACAGAACTCAGAACAAATGTAACATAAATGTGAAAGTTCTCACTCATTGTCAACGTCGCCTCCTAAAAGTACACTAGTATGCATTCGCGTAATATTGTCTTCCTATAAGTGCCTTCATGTCCTAATGGCACTGTCTGCCAATACAGCCACAAGGCTAAAGCAACTCACAATCAGTCTTCTGTTTGCTTACGTGGTTAGAGCAAAAACAGTTCGTACAGTGCAGCCTTGTCACTCCGTTTCTCGCCCAGGTTCGCATTACCCGTTCTTCTGTACCTTTAGGAAGTGTTTTTACCACGTGGTAAAAATGGTAAAATGCACTCTTGATTTTAGGTGCTAAGTGGTAAAATATAATTTTATATAACGTTAGTACTAAACACTAATTTAAATTAATATTTAATTTTTGAGATTTTTTTAATGATGCTGTAACTTCAATTTATTTATTTACCATATGAACAATTTTTACCAGGTGGTAAAAATGGTGCCTGGGTGGTAAATTCGCGACACTGTCTTTAGGAGTTATTAGGGTTGCGCACAGGATAGGCGAACCCACAATACCCCGTTTACTGAATTCGGATGCTGCTGCTGTAACTTGTGCAGTGTATCATCATGGTAGTATACAGAAATTCCCGGCTTCCCTTTCTGCTGACTTTCGCCTAATCAATCATGTATATAGATACTAGTACTGAGTTACAATACTTGCACATCAATTTAAAATGCGATGGTCAATACACTTGTTTTATTTCTCCATGTGCTACGGAGAAATGGCTAAATTTGACCTGTGGCAATCACATCACATCGTAGCATTTCTGCATCGTAATTTGCCATATTATACTGCTGTGTGTAGAAGCTCGTGAGTGAAGGTATTTACAGTGCTGGGACCACTACGTGTAGCAGTAGAAACCACATTAGAAAAACCGCTAGTAATATAGATGTCTGGAAAGACCATTATTGTCAAATGCGTGACTTGTGCCCTGTCACTGGGTAGAATGCATATGACATAGGATGTAGAGACTGTCGATGAACAAACGGTGGAAAATCATTCATTCATAAATTCATGCAATTAGGAAGCGTATTTCTATTTATTTACTTAAATCTCTTCCGCCTCTGCAATTCCAATCAGCTCACACGCTCCTACTTATACACATGAGTCACACTATACGCACTTCCAATACATACAAATATGTATTTAACATTTGTGCCTGTCTCTTTGCATGCAGTGAATATTATTCACGGCTTGAAAAGTGTTCGACACTTTACCAGGCAAATAATCAAATCCGGTTTACACGCGACAAAACCAATTCTATGCGAATGTAGAATTAAATAGATTCTTTGCGGGTGTTTGCTGGCTACTGACTGAACACAAAACTAACATAGTAGTAGGTATTTATTCAAGATGATGTGTCCGGTGGACGTTAGTTCAATTTTTTGCACATATATAAATACATTGCTGTATAAGCATTTAATAATACTCAAAAAGTAATGGCTAGTGCGGAGATTTGTCAGTTCCTGCCAGAACTAACATAGAACATATAATTTGTGAATGCAAATTCCAACTTTTGTCTCAATACTTAAGTATATTTCTATTGAATTTTGTTTGCATAAGTGTCTCTTGCCTTTTCTCAGTTCTATTTTAGTATTATCAAAGGGGAGATATTACTATCTTGTATGACTTTAGTACGGCAGTGTAGTAGGTGCCCCATGGACGCTTAATCTGCATGTTGACAAGCACTTTTCTAAATTGCCCAAAAAGCATCGGGGCCATCGGAAGGATGTCTTTTCCCATCTGTCTTACATTTGACAATGTTGTTTGTATTTATATGATTCTTATGCGAAGGCATAAGAGTCTTCTACGAATGTGCCCGTTAGTGTTGATGGAGTCTGGGCTACTAATAGTGATATCAGTATAAATGCTATAATGATGATAAGATGGTGTAGAAAGGAAGGAGTGTCTGAATAAGAAAAGAAATTGCTGGGAAACGTGTACCTACTCTTTTACTACGTTTGTAGAGAGATACGTGCAGAAGATGTAAAAGCAAGGAAGACAGAAATAAGCTGAAAAATTCTAGTTCTGTTATATTATAGACTGAAGTTAAGTAAGGGAGTTATGATATCATAGGAAAAGTAATAAGTATACCTCTGGGAAATATAAAAACATTAGGGGCTCATTTTTAGTCTTTCCCGGTAAATAAAAAATGCATGGAAATCTTTTAGATCAAACGCAACACGAATAGCTAAGCTTATTTTGTATGTATAATGGATGGAATTTCTATAGGACGAGAGAATGACTTGTTCTCTTCACTTTCCACTGCTGAACTTCAGCTCAGCAGTCAAGTCAACACCATGGCCGTCTCAATTCTCCCATCCTCCATACACATACTAACTGGTGTACGTGCAATGCAGCTATAGATACTAAATATTTCCGTCTGCAGTCACACAGAGACACACACACACACAGACACAGAGAAGGGAAACAAGTGTAGGAGAGTTTGTCTGAACAAACTATGAAGTCATGCTCCCTCGCACTAGAATGTATACACACGATAATAATATACAAATTTATTATTTCTTCCGAGAAAGTTACAAAACATGGCTACTACATACACATGAATAATATTTATAGTAATATATAGGCTGGGCACTATAACTGTATATGGAGTCGTAAATGCACAAAATGAAAATCACAGCATGAAATTAGCTTTTCAATTTCTAGACATTCCCTTCGCCCTCTCTTTATTTTATGGCTTTGATTTGCCTCTCACATCTTTGTCTCTCTTTTAGCAGCATTTCTCGCGAATAATAATGCTGTCGTTGCGTGCCTTGGCATCGCTTGCAGTCAAGTCAAAGACCAATAAGTATCTCTATAAGTAGGAATGCATTCTAGTACCACCACCACCACCACCACCACCTTCTTCTTTTACACTAGAAACTGTATCTGGTACTCTGACGACTTTGGCACAACTACTATGTATGGTACATTGTTATCTGCAAATGGTGAACACAATGGAATGCATAGAGTGAGATGGGAGCATTCAAGTTTTTACAGCCACAGTCATCCATCCATCCAGCCAGCGTTTCCAATCTATCAACAACGTGAGTATAAGTACCCAAATGTATATGTACTATGCAGTTATGCTTTTCCCTTGTATCTCATACTTTTTTCCCTTATATGTACCTTATCGAAGCGAGACAACGACAACGACGACGACGAAACTCGAAATCTTTTTTTCTTACTTTCGATTCACTTTTTTCCTCTGTGAATGTGCTGTACACGTTGTGGGTAAGTTCTATCTAGGCATATCTGAAAAAGTGACTGAGCACATACTGCGTGTAGTAGTCACAGTGCATAGTAAAGCGGTAAGGCGACGTAGCAGGGCATTTGTAGTGACTGCTGGCTGTGATAGGTGGGCGGATGAAGCGACCGAACAGATTCGGGCAACGCAACGTCGTCGTTCCTCTCTTTCTCTCTCTCTCTCTCTTCTTCTTCTTCTTCTGTGCTGCAATGCCTATGAGGTTTCTCCGGGGATTATCTTGCAGAGCTGCATTGCATTTACCTAAGCTTACCCTAACCCTATGTAAGTATAGTAAGTACGGTTATACATCAGCCAGATACAACCATCCATCTATTCCGTGACTTTCTTACCTTCAGTGCTTGGCTATAAGCACTCCACTCGTGTACAGACCGCTCTCCCTTTTAATACACTGATAAGACACTATAGTCTCCACTTAAAACCGTGTTCTGCCGAAGATCAAGACGGTGGATGCGAAGCACTTGCACTACATTAGCGGCACATCGAATTCTCTACTACCACTATTACGATTACTATGAATGTAGTACTGCCCTACTACTGCTACTCCCACCACCACCACCACCACCACCACCACCACCACCACCAC
>JABASC010005016.1:0-10891 GCA_019776185.1 Plutomurus gul
TCCATTCTGATGGCGGGGCGTATTGTACCGCCAAGCTCCGCCCATGCATTTACCATTAAATAGAAAGTGTGTTACGTGTTTTAAACTGACTTAGTGTACATATATTACCATAATTGTATGCAAATTCTAAACTGAGGGGGTCACGTTCACATTTTTCGGGCTCAGTGTTTGTATCACTCCAATCCCCATCGGGAATTTCAACACGGTTAAAATTTTCTAAATCATCTTCTCTCTTTATAATTCCTGTGCAGTCAAAGATTTCATGTTTTTCGCTCGATTGTGACCCAATATCAGAAATTGCTTCTTCAATTTTAATATCAACGGCAGGAACGAAATTTATCTTCCGTAAATTCAAAATTTCGTCTGTGAATGATGTAATAATTTCTTCTAGTTCTTTCTGGAGTTCTCTCAGCCTTTCGTGTACATCCACCAAACGATTACACTGTGGATGACAAGCAGAACAAATTGTAATGTTTTCAGTCTCATCATCAATATTTTCGTTTTGGTATTCACGATCAAATTGCATCTTTTCCTGTAGGTATTGCTTCCATGTGTTCACATTTTGGTTTGAACACTGGAACACAGCTGTGGAATCTCGAAATTTTTTCCAACACAAATAACACTCTTGAATTTTCATTTTTTAAAATTATAAGCAAATTTAACGTACTTAAAACTTTAAAAATATTAAAACTATAACACCAGAACTGAAATGACTAGCATTGATAGTACTTTCGTTAAAGTTATGGTATACTTAATTCGAAAAAAATTGTTACAAATTTAACTATGGATAATATTCGACAGCTTACAATTAGAATACTGAATACACAGATGTGACAGGGTGACAGGGTGACACACTGACACACGAGACAAGGACAAGATAGATTTCCATTTCTCCACTATTCCCAATTGGATTCAAATGGGGCAAGGATTTCCCGCGACGACCTGCGATCTAAATGAGAACGAGAAGACGAGTATAGATATATTATTATTATAATTATGATGAGACGATTCGATCAATGTATTTATCTGTGATCTGGGTGGTGGTGGGGTTCATTTAATCAGTATTTAAACTCAAGGACGCTGTCCCCACAAAATATAACTACTCGCAGGGTGACCATCCATATTTTCCGGAGCACCTGCGGCTAAATTCTTAGTGAAAAACGGTAAACGAACAAAATTTCTACCACTGAAAGGGGGACATTTCACCATTTCAGAGGAAAGTATGTAAATTGAAATGTTAGCTTACTTTTAGAGATATTCCTGTGTTTTCAAGCGCCCTTCCGATTTTGGAACTATATAAGTATGCGTGCAGTGGGTCCCACGATAGTTTAGCCCCAAAGGCTTTCGTCCCCAAAATTCATTGTTCGTGAGAAAAATGTTAATGAAACTTTAAACAAGTCAAAAATTAGAATTTCTTCGCATTAATCATCTAACATGCAAAATTTGCTACTTTCATGTAAATTCAATATTCCAACGATTTTTTTCCGCTTTACATTTTTTTGGGGCGAAAGCGGGTGGGATATTGTGGTCGAAAGGGGTATCGAATATCGCTGACATTTTATAGTATCATTTTATAAACTGATTTCAGTAGGCACATCGACTAAAACTCATACAAATATTCAAATAAAAAAATTGTCATCACTTTATTAAATTAATGTTTTGTAATTTAACATTTTTTTAAAAATGGGTATTCGATTTCTAAATTTCACTGCTAGAGTTGTAGCGTTCGGTCTCCTCCCCCGAGAGATATGCGTTGTAAAATTGTATTTGAAGAGCGGCATAGGTGGCACACACACTCACCAGCTACAAAAAAGTAAAAACGTGTTATTGATTAAAATTAATTGTAATTTCTAACTTTGAATGTATTTGGAATCAACGTTTGGAGCTTTATTTTATAATGACATGTCTTACCAATGAAATGAATGAGTAGGTGATAGTAAACAGTTGGTTACATCCCAATCCAACTTCGTTGAAGGTACTTTCCCACAGTAGCAATTCATAATATTGCCATGAAGATTCATTTTCTTTTGTCACGCCTCCAACGTCTACCAACGCTATTTGTTGCATTTTATATTGAAATAGCCAATCTTTCAAAGTGTTCACCTGTATAAACGAAAACGTATATTTCGTAAGGAGCATTTGGAAATCACGCATTCATTGCTTTTCGGTATTAAATGCATTTTATACATATGCATAACCTTGCGATTTGCTTCTGCTGCGATGATCAGATAAACGGAATTGACGACCAATTGCATGATCTTGTCCATCTTCTGGTATGTCAGTAAACAATCGGCGGACAATCGGAAAAATAGATCAATATTTCTGGAAGCGACGAAAATGATATGAAACGGAAGCATTGGACCCACAATCGAGTTCACTAAATTCGTTATTTGTCGCACGTGGCGGTAGTGTAACGAAACCTGGTTAAATACACATTAGTTTTTGAATTTTCCCGCAAAATAATTCAAAACAGAAAATATGGCGTTTTGGAACTATTATTTTTCTTTTTGATAACAAAAGCAACACTGCACCACACGACTCTATCTACTGACCACCTGTTATTACCTGTGTCAAATTTGGTTTGTTTGTCAGAAGGTTGGTACTGAATCCATTGCAACTTTGATGTGCCATGAAGGCGGCGACAAATACAAAAATTATTTTGAGAATTGAGAAGTAGATGTCGTAGATTGAACAGAGCCAGTAGAGTATTCCCAAGATTTCTTCGAAAATCGACAAATCTTCGTATTGTGGAATGAGAGCTAATGTCTCGTCCTCTGTAAAATAATTTGTGGCCCAGTAGGAATTTATTTCCACGATTTGCTGCCAATTTTTATTCCACATGTCTTGAGTCTGCACAACAGTTTCTGACAGAAACGTGAAAAGCATGAAAGCGAAAACTGTAGGAGTCCCTTTCTGTAAAGAGAATTTTTTTGTTGAAAAATACACAAATTCATGCAAAAAAATACACAAATCTTAAATTTTGCTAATTTTGTTTTGAGATCTCACCCAACAAATTGTATTGCTGCTCGATTTATTAGTTTCACGTTCGCTGTGGCCGTACTGCGAGATTTCAAGCAGTTTTTCCACTGCCGTTTTCTTTTTCCAGAAGGAATAGAATAGAATTCCTGTTGTTATTGGAATCATCATCATGGACACAAATCGAAACAGATCTTTCGGATTTCTGAGAATGCTCTCCCCATAATCCAGATCATTATGAGCATCGTTAATTTGGAAGGCAATCAGAAGCGTGTGCGCAATCGCAGTGAATATCTAGAAAAATAATAATTTTTTAGCAATATTATTACTTCATGTTTTAATAACTTTTGTTTTTGAATTGATTTTATGTAAATTAATTTATTAAGTTAACAATTCAATTTTCTCACATTTTTGATGAAAATTTAAATTTTTTTGTGTGTATGTTATTGAATTACCTGTTGAACGGGATTTGTATGAACTATGAATAGTCCGTCTGGAGATTTACGTATGCAGAATGGGCTAACAAGTGAGTAGTAAGAAATTTTCAAAAAAATATTTAACAAAATAAATTCCTGTGAATGTATTTTTTGTCCATCTTCCAGTCCTCCCACCGGAATTGGAAGAGAACTCGAAAGTCTTTTCAGAAAGTGCCTTGTCTCTCCTCCGGATTCCTCCATCTTTCCATCGTAAGAATTCCAGAACTCCAACAAGCGATTCACCTCTAATAGTAACCGCGGCTGCTGACTCTGCTACGTACTTAATCCATCACTTTCACGTGCCCTGCTCTGTAATTGCCTCGGAACAAATCGGCAAATTTTCCTCAATCAGTGGCGTAACCATAATGAAGGAGGGGCGGAGGTAAATTTTTCAACATAACCTCCAATCTTACTATAGTGTTTTATTTAGCACCTTGGCTCTACGTTCTCCCTTTGCTTATTACGCAGGGTGGCCCAGAAACAATGATAGAACTTATGAAATCGAATAAATAAATAAAGAACGGTTAACTTTATTTAAAGGAGCTAAACAGAATGTGAAAGAGATGTAAATATATGTCATTCATTTAGTGTAACACGTCGTATATGGATATCCCCCAAACCCCTTTGAATTTGCCCCTTCCGGCGCATGGAGCGCTGCTGGTACACTTTTATATGCTCTTTCCAATGCTGAATATAGTTTCCCGAATTGTTATTATCAAAACAAACAGTTCCAGTTATTAACCTATTGCAGGTGTTTATTCTAAAAGTAACACATTGCTAATAAAGAGTGTATGGTTTTAAGCTTATATAATATGTATAGGTAACCCCTCCATCGTTTTTATGGGTATGTCCCTGAAATCTGAATCTATTAAGGGTGAGGGAGCGGTTGAGAATGTAAAGGGCATTTACAATGTATAACAGACAAGTTGTTTTGGCGTTGGATAACCGACCCCTTTGTTCCACGTGCCTTCATAATTTGTAGGAGCAGGTGCAGGTTTTATTATGATTATTATTACATTTATTGTGTTGTTTGTGATTGAAGGATTTCGTAGCTTACAACCTGAAATATGATTTTATGATAATATGTTTGGGGGTGGCTCTGGTCATTCTCCTATACCTCAAAAATGTGCACTCTTTCTTATACACCATCTTTATACCTTTGATTAATAGATTTTGACAGCTTGGGGCGGGAAATAGTTGCTGATGTCGTTTACCTTGAATTCATGAGTATTCCCGCAGACAGATATAGATATGCACAAATATACACAATTATACAATTATAATATAATCTATAACATTATAAATAACCACGTTTCTGCCGCGGTGGCTTGTGTAGGTAGGTCTCTTACGTTAGAGGCTGGAGGCATCGTAAATACCATTGCATCTAATGCAATATGGTACTGAAACTACTTCTGTTCACTTATTCACAGAACAGCAGACACCCTTAATGTACTTGCACTTGTATACGAACAAATTGGTCTTGTTTGATGGCGAAAATTTTCCCAACTAATTTTTCACACTTTTTTGGCAAAAACCTGCATATATTTTTCTTTCTATAAAATTTTTGATGCAGCAAATGTTCCCCAAAAAACATAAAAATTGAAAACGAGACGCAACAGTAGTACACAAAAAATACAGCTGTCAAATTCGAATAAGCCACCGCCGATAAGGCATTTCCAGCAAGCGTCCTCGACGATTTAATTTGTTGCTGCAACGCCTTCTCTTCAAAAAAAGTGTTCCATCTCTCAAACAACCAATAAATTCCTGAAGTGATCGCGATTTTAGCTCGCGAATAATATATCGACGAATACGGTGACGCAAAAATCAGAATAATCCTTTGTTGTTTTGCCAGTTCTTCTTTTCCGCGGGAAAACTCCTTTTTTCTAAAGAAATACTTCTGCAAAATGTCCAACCTACGTATGCTCTCTTTTCACAAGTTTTTAATATCTCCACCTTACGATTGAGTGTCACGTAATTGTTAATCACCTCGGGGTCATCTAAACCCAACAAAAATCGTCTCGGAAGTGCCAAGTCACTCATAGTGACGTTGACCTTATCCTTGTCATTCCTCAAACTGATCAAAATTAAACCCGACATCTGACCATCCAAAGAATTAATTCCATAATCCTTCAGGGTAGTAATTGCAGTAAGTATATTTGTTTTAACCTTTGACCTTTCCTCGTACGGTTGAATACTACTACAATTTTTAAAACTGGATACATTAATTTCCGATCCAAATATTATTCTCGGATCGGGAATGGGCGGAGCCAAACAATAATAGTATAAAGCTAGCGATATGTGAAACATTCTACTTGGGACCATCCAGTACGAATAATTATAGAACGGTTCGGGCCGATCGTTGTAATTTGATGTGACCAGCACGAAATCATTCAGTTCCGTGAAAAAATTAAACCAACTTTTAATTTCGAATGGTAACAACATCACACTGACAAGAATATCCTTGTAGCCAGTGCTCAAAACATTTGCAGCCAAACACCACACCCCCACCGATAGAATAAAAACATATTTCAATGGCTTAAAACTGTTTCTAAAGGATTGGTCCAATAATACCCCCCAAAATTGTAACACCGCAACGTAAAAAGTCTTCTGAATTCCTAGATCTCTATCGTACGTCTTGACCAAAGTCAAAAAAGAATTTCAGTCTCAGTCTCATTTCGGTTTGATTTAAAGTATCTAATCTGCACTCTGCAGATGACAGCTACGAATTATTATTATTATTATGTAATCTGTGTTATTATCACATAAAAGGGAAATATTTAAACTTCACTACATATGAGTAACACGCAAATAACGATGAATTTCTATGCTCAAACTGAAAATTATTATTGTTGTCAATGGAAACTTTACAATGTAACAGTTGACATTGGGGTTGTAGGTCTACCACAGCGCCAAATTTTAAAAAACTTTGTGTAAACCCTTTGTTATTGGTGATTGTAAATTACACAAAGTTTTCAAATACATTTATGTGTTAGCATAAAAATAATGTGTGGTTAATCAAGGTGAGACAGTGGTTTGTCACTCAAAAAACGCAAACATTTGAAATTTGTTTATCTTGATGAATAAGGTCAAAGGTATTTGTTATTGTTGTGTTTCATCTCCTATTTCATTTTTTATTACAGAAGTTAGATGTCCATCCGAAAACATGCCGCCCTTGTCCTACTCACAGTCACAGTGTGCAAATTGCACTTCCGGTTTCTTTTGTCAAAAAGATGTCAGGTTTACAAAAATCTCATTTGAAGAAAATGAGGAATTGGATATCAGCGAGGCTCTCTCTTATATTTACGGGTTGGATTCCGTATTCAATTCCGATTCAAAATATCCATCGTTGTTTGAGCTTTGTGGTTCGTGTGTATCCCTGCTCGAGCGTGCTTACACTGCGCTACGACATTTCGAAAATACGTCACATCTAAACTCCGCAGTGGGGAGGTTCAAGGATAAATATATGGTTCCGCGGTTACGCTTGTCAACAACCGGAAGAGTACACCCCGCAACTTCCCCCATCCAGAGCTATAGTTTCGGAGATAAAGAACAATCAGATGCGAACGAATTTTTAGATGAAATTGATGACATCAAATACATTCCTAGTCCAGAATTCTTGTCGAATAATTATATGGAAAAAGATGAATGGGAAGCGGTAGAAAATGTTGAAATAAAAACAGACGTAGAATCTCAATGTAAAAAAGAACTCGTTGTAAAATTGGAAAGACTGCCACCAGAAATGTTACGCCTTCCAATTCCAACATATGGTAAGGATCTCTTGCTTAGGAATATCTCAAAAAAGGTCAAATCGCAAAAAAGCAGTGGCAAAGGTGCATATTATGGATTTCTATTCAGTCTGGCCATTAATATTCACTAATTATACAGTAAGTTAATTTTCATAGACCTACTGCAATATTTATAGAAAAGGCGGACTCACTTCTTCGTCCAAAGCCTCGCGCACAACGACAGATATCGTACGATGAAAATGAAGACGAAGCAGAGTGTCCAAAGATACAAATTAAACAAGAGGAAGACAGTACATGGTCCCCATCTAATTATGGCGGTAAAATAGAACATTTAGAAAAGACCTATACAAATTTTTAAAGTGTTGTAATTCTATATTGGATTATGTTTCAATGACGTGACCCAAAATTTGTTCATCCAGTGTACATATTTATTAGCGTAGTAAAAGCAGGGAGATATTTTTTATTCGTTATCGTGTGAATACTGGAACAGTGAAAATTAATTAAATCGTTGTTTACATTTGTCAACTGTAGAATGTTATGACCCAGAGGCCAATGAAATCGACGAAGTTGTGCTAAAGACTAAAATAAAATCGCCGCCACCCGCCAAAAAGAGAAAATACGAGAGAGAAAAATTGAAAGATGGATCAACAAACAAAGTTTTTAAATATCAAATGGTTGATATACAATGCCCAATTTGTGGGAAGATGGTGCGAGGAACTAGTACCACCACGGGCCTGAACAAGCATCTCCGATTCAGCCACGGAATTTTGTCAAGAACGAGAAAAGGAACTCTGACGGAAGCCGCTGTAGCAAATGATCACGCCTCTTCTAAACGTGTCTACTACTGCGAAATCTGCTCTTTTGCTTTCAATTACAAATACCGTTTCCTGCGTCATCTGAAGGATAAACATTTAAACAAAGAGATTGAAGATTTTCACACTATATATTTTCATTATTGTGACTTTGAAGATTGCAAAGCTTCCTTTCCAACATTGGCCAGGCTGCACACTCATCTGTCATCCGTTCATTCATCGTCTAACTCTTTTACTTGCAACAAGTGTCAACGAATCTTTTCTCAAGAATGCAATCTGAAAATCCATTCAAAGTCACACGAAGAAAGCAGCAGCACCGTCGCTTGTAGATATTGTCACATGGTGTTAGACACGGAGAATGAATTGGCGGATCATACACTGAGACACGAAATAAAGTTGGACATGTCAACTTACTGTCATGTTTGTGATCAATGCGGCGAAGCATTTCAAAATGAACCAATGCTCAAGAAACATCATATGAACATGCACACAGGAAAAGTTAAAGCTAGAGAAGCAAGGGGAAAGCCCGGTGAAAATGAAGGGGGATCGTCTAAATCCAAAACAAAAACAAATAATAAATTCTTTTGTGAGGTAAGGACAGTTTTTTTATAAAGAATTCAACAATTCACACGAAATACACTGATTATATGATTAATATTTCTTTGTACTATAATAATTGAAGTTTTAATTGAGACGGAATTCCGGTCTTGTCATTAAATATATTCCTTTTTGTTTGTTTAGACATGTGACAAAACCATATGGTGTCACAGTGTAAAGGGACATATGTATTCACACACCAACCCAGATGGATTTCAGTGTCCTGACTGTACTTTCAAGGCCACCACACCATTCAGTCTGCGTAATCACCAAATTCGGGATCATTCAGCACCCAAGGCAAAGCCCAAACCCAAGCCTAAAGCCGATCCGAATACCAAGCCCAAAGCTCCAAGGAAACAATATTACAACAAAAACCGGAAAAGATATCCTAAGAAGCCTTTAAATATTCCATGTGACTTTTGCGGATTCATATCTAAGGTTCGCTGTGAGCACCGAAAACATATCGTGGAAAAACATCATGAACAATTTCCAACTCTTCCCTTCCATTGCAAGGCATGTTTCTGCCTTTTTGAATGTAAGGAACTGCTAAATACACACGTAGACCAACTACACGCCCACCTTAAGTGCAAGGTAATGAAAATAAGTTTAGAAAAATGATGTAGTAAATCGGTTTCCGGAACTTGGGAATGGGTTCATTTAATTTTTTAAAACATTTTTCAACCAAGTGTGAACAATTTCAATTAAAAAAGAAAAATAAGTGTTGAATGGGTTTCCTCCATTTAAGTTTTGCATTAATTAAACAATTAATTTTAAGGAATAATTTGATTTTAATCGTTCGATATCGCTGTATTTCTCAGGAGGACGGTTGTGGCAAAGTATTTAGCTCATCAGCCCGCATGGCCCAGCACCTTAATATTCACTACAATCGCCGGCCATTCAAATGTCCACATTGTGATGCAACGTTCACGAATCAAGGGAATGCCTTTAATCATGTTTTGATGGTTCATGAAAAATATCGATCGATCCGTTGCAAATTGTGTCCAGACGATCAAGGGTTTTATAGAAAACAGGATTTCCGAAAGCACGTTGAAAAATATCACCCTGGTGTTCCCGTTGAAGAAATTATTGAACATAAAAAGCATGCTGAAAAAGTGAGAATTGATAACAAGGAAGTGGTTGCAACGTACCCCGATCTCTTTACCAGAAAGAAAAGACTGATACGCACCCTAACACAATTCAACAATAATGTCTAATTTACGTGATTCAATTGCATTATACATATATACTATTCAATCTACTAATTAATTAAGTGCCAATAAAATCATGTTTACTGTTGTGTTAAACAAATTGTGATTTCAATTTATTTTCATTCGTTTATTCCCGCTCAAAGAAGCAATTACGCATTTTCTAATTCAGTCAAAGACACTTGTCTGATACAGTAAAATCAGTACACAGGTAGTTCTGGTGTCATAAGTTGCGGGTGTGTGTGAAATGTATACCCGCAGGTTCTACCCCCTTAAACAGAATCAGGTCTATTTCCAAGAGCTCAGTATACAATAGGTATTTTAAATATTATAGTTAAAATAGAAAGTACCAACTAAATATAAAAGTATATATAAGTAACTTTATTAATTAACTCTTATTGCTTCTACAATAGCATTACAATGGCCAATTTGAAAAAAGATAAGACCCAATTTTTTTTAATATAACCACTTTTTCAATGTTTAATTTAATTTAATTAAGCTTAGAGGTATTAAACAGAAGGATGTTCTTTACACCAAAAACGATTTATTCAAGGAGCATAATGGTTTTTCCATGGTTTTCCTCCTTCCATTTACATATTTTCTAATATTGCAATTCCAATTATATGCTTACAGGTTTAAAACTAATGTGGGGCAATTAATTTTTATGCCAAAGCGTGTTTTATTATTGTCCCTTGTCCCGCAGATTCACACACACACACTCCCTTTGGATTTCAAGTGTCGAATTACTCGATTCGATATCGTTTTGTGAGATAGTCAGTTTCCTTGTGTAAGCCTTTCTTTTCGCGCAAACTTTTAAAGTTACTTAATCTCTTAGGATAATAATTTATTTTGATGGTTGATTTTATTTCGTTGAACCAAAACATAAGATACTGTTTTGTAAAATACTCAAACAAATCACACATTTAGTTCACAGTTTGGCCAGTTGATAATAGCTGAGTTGAGTGAGAATCGTACATCCTTCTATAAATTTGAGACTCAGTATTTGTTACAGTTAGTTAACTACAAACCTGTACAAATTCATTGTTTACAAACAAGACGAAATGCCGTTCAATAGTCCG
>JABASC010005017.1:0-10887 GCA_019776185.1 Plutomurus gul
TTTCAGGCCTATGTCCCTGTCTACCGCATAAATAACAATACTCACTTCGAAAATTACACATAAGAAAGCAATATTAGTGTCTTACTAATTAGCACTATGCCCCACGTTGGGCGCCAAAATGTCTTGTGTTACAATAACATAATGCCTACGGCTTAGCTCTAGAGCAAAATTAATAAGATTTATCTTCGGGGGGTTCATATAATTGAGTTTGCTAACATGATATGTATATTATTCGTGTTACATGGGTAGATTCTACATTAATGTTTGTTGTACTATGAACTTTATATTGACCCTAGTCTATTTGCTAATCTTCTACATATGAGAATATGTATAGGTTACCTATTATACAATTGCTTTTGACGTTAGTCAAGTAGAATATATGTGTTAACATATATGTAGCAATATTTTGCCTTTGACGTTAGCCAAGTAAAACATATATATATATACGTAAATATATATGTGGCAAATTCCTAATGGTACTCCGCTGAAAGGTCTGCCATGCTTAAATATTGTATAGTAAAGATACACATGGGTTTCTGTTAAGAAACTCCGCCAATCAATTTGATTGGTTCCTCGTTAGAGGAATTACAAGGGATGAACCTAAAGTTCAAACAGAAAGAATAAAATATTTTGGTGCTATTTATAGCATTACTTACTATTTGTTTGTAGAATACATAGAGCCCATCTGGATTTGTGCTAAAAATAACTCATGAAAAGGTTATGTGTATTTTGTATTTTTGAAGTGAAAGTGAACTTTTATTTTAGTATTTTGAACATATTTTATGTATGTGTATACGTAGGTACACTTGAGAATATGTTCGATAATCGTTAGTTTTCGAACAAGTGCTCGGAGAGCTTTTTTCTTCCAGTAGTTCTTCTTCCACAATCTTTTCCCAACCACTACTCTCTTCATGGTAGGATAGGTCCCTTTTTATACAAAATTTTAGGAAGGTTAATACATTGTAAGTGTACGAGAAGAGTTCAACCAAGGGTCCCAGTATTGAGTTGTTTTGATGCATTGAGATCACTTGGCGTCTGTCTCGTCCAGTCCCATTGTTCTTTTGTTCGAGAAGATTCTCTTCTGAGAAAAGCGGATGCTTTTATTACTTTGTTATTGCATCTGCTCACAAAGGAATCTTTCGGGTACTTGATGTAAGTGCATACCTATGTGTACTTCACAGTCCCTTAAGATATTACTATATACAATAATACTTTACTTATAGGGTGTATATGGATATACATGTTTTAAGATTAGTACCTAAAACTTATTTTAAGTCAGTATATTTTCTGTTTTGTATATATCTCTTGTATTACTGCTATTTTAATTGGGGGTACTTTAGATTTCATTCTGTATATGTAACAGATGCCATTAATTAGCGTAACATATTTCCCACCTTTTGGTAGATAAATTGTACAAATTTTGAAATAATTGTACGTAGTAAAATTATGAAAATTAGTAACAATTTATCTTATTATATTAGGTTTTATAACTTAAAAGAATTATTTCTAAAATTATTACGTTATCTGTGAAACTAAAAGGTTGATTGAGTAAATATGAAAATCATATATAATGTGTAAATGTTGATAATCATCTAAAATTAATAAACTATTAATATAATATTATTTATACCATGAATAATATAATGGAGGGTTAAAAGAATTTTTTTTTTAATAATTGATACTGTGCAAATTTATTTGTATAAATTTACTAAAAGTACTCGGGATGTTGGAGGGAAGTTATTAAATAACTTTAAATGGAGTTATATTAATTCATTGATTATAAACTGAATAATTGCTAATAACATTTTAAGTATATAATTACTATGTGCCCTCAATAAGAGTACCAACACAAAAGTACATTATATAGTAATTTCACATTTATAAGTGTAGTGAGGTAATTCAATACAATGTTATCGTATCATTCTATTCGGCGTAATTCAAATAATTGCTCAGTAGGGTATATTCTTGAAACATTATTAACTTCTGTACTCGGTAAGGTTGAGGAGTCAGATGTTGGAATATCATTGTTAGGATTGATAAGAGGTGACATAGGAATAGCTTGAAATATGAATTTAGGAGGAAGAGGTGGTGTTGATTCTCTTTCTCTATCTGGAATTGTAACATAATTGTGATCAGTACTATCGTCGGAAGAATTGTTGAAACAAGGTAAATCTGCAAGTTCAGGAATAAATTTTCCAATATATTCACGATGTAGATATGCAAGTCGGCATAAAATAAGAACTAAAGTGATCATCAAGGTAGTAATAAATATTTTTGTCAAAATATCCCAAACTATTTTCTGTGTCTTTGCATGAATATATTTATCCACATCATTTTCAGATTCTGTAATCTTTTTCCCTTGAATCCAATTTTTAACCACAGTATCAACTTTGGAAGCTTCTCGAATTTGTTTAGTAAGTGTTTTCATGTTGTATTGTCCATTAAGCACATCTATTTCAATATCACCTGGTCCCGAATATCCGAAATCAGGCATTTCTTGTAAAAGATTTGATTCGTGCGGAGAAGGAATTGTTGGTAAATTCACAATTAGTGAGTTATTTCCCAATAGAATTGTTTGCGTTCCCATGTCAAAGAAAAATGAAGGAGAAGGGCAATTTGTAACAGTAGGTTCATCAATAATTTCATGAGAAATTCCAGATATCCATCCGTGTTTATCCTGATGATTATGATAATAAGTCACTGGCCATTCCAATGTACAATTAGTACGAGGTGAAAGCATGTATTCAAATATTTCTTCACATTTATAGATTGCAAGTGCATCACCACTCATTGATGCACGATAAGTTTTATCATTCATTAGAGCTCGTACCATGACATTGACTTGGCCCCCTTCTGCAAGCGCCCTTAATGATTCTAAATGCATCTGAAATGATTTGCATGTTTCGCGATGGAGTGTCTGTACATAATACGTGATATTAAATTTTATTGCATCATAAAGATACTGAAATTGAGCATTAACTCGTTCTGCTGAAATGCCGGTTCTATAAGATTTAGTAGGTGCCAAAGGATCAAGAGTTGAATTTGTCGATATTATTGGTATTTCTGTGGTTAATGGAGTTTCCGAAGCACTTCTTGTTTTCCGTGAAGGAAGTTTCACAGCTAATTGTACGAGTTCCTCTGTTGTAGCTATAATAGAGTTAATTTCACCAAACACATCTTGTGTATAAAGAAGTCCTTGCTGACTGTATCCAATATGTACATTACAAAGAGGTTCATTTGATATTTCAGTAATGGCTAGATTTAGTTCAGGACAAGAAATCCTTGAGCCAGTTAACATACATTTAGTTGATTCACCTTTCACTAAACGGCAATAATGCATGTCTACTGGTAACCAAACTAAAACGCCTCGAGATGTAGGACACATTCCTCTGGATACCTTACAATCTTCTGTTATCAAAACTGGAGTTATAATTGTATAATCTGAGTTACTGACACTGAGTTGCACATTCACAAGAAAGTAATTGTCTCTATGAGTAGTTATTTCGCTTCCCAACCACCATGATTCTTCTGGTAAATAGCTTGTACCCATAATTCCGTGTGATATTTCCTGTAATGATTCTCCGGTGGGTGTTAATTTTGTTCGAACCATAGTTAAGCACTCTTTCTCTGTCATCGGGAATATTGTATCAAACTTTTCTGTATAGCAATGTCCTGTCCACCATTTCCAATGTGTAGTGATGTAATGTCTATGCCGATAACATTCGTAAGCATCAATGCTGTGTACGGTCAATGCCTGATACCAAAAGGTAATGTCTACCACTGTTGATTGTATATTAGTTTCTATCAATGGACACTGTATCGGAGGTGGAATTTTCCATACTATTCCAGTAGATTGAGCTCGACAATAATATAATGGTGTTGGTTTTTTATCCATTGAGTAAAAGAGGTTGTGTACTAAAGGATGATCAGTGGAAAGATCACGGGTTGGAAGTGTATTAGATTGTACAATCCATAATAATGGCATAATTAATAGTTTCATTTTGGAGGTTTAATAAATGAATTTATATGTATTATGCCAAACCGGCTTCTTCTTTATTCGAGTCGATCTCCTGGGAGTGGAGGGTCGAGGATTTAGGTGGGGAGCAGTTATTTGAATTTCGTCTTCTGAATCACTATCAGCTTCTACAATTAAAGGATCACGAAAGTGATTATGTAAATCGGTAAATGTTTCCTGAATGTTAACTGAACTTAATTTAACATATTTACCTACGTCAGTAATAAATTGAAATAATGATGGATACATATATATTGTAGTATATTTATAAATTACATATTTAATTAAAAATGCTGTAAGATTATCTCCAATAAACAATACTTTTCCATTTTTACAAACCTTAGACCACTGGTTTATTTCATTTATGTCAAACGGATACTTAAATGTAGTATACTTTATATTTTGTCCTGTTGGATTATTTTTAATCAATTTTACACTTTTATCATCGTAAAACGTTTGTAACTCATCTTTATCGTTTTGTCTTAAAATTACAATGTGTTTTACAGAGTTCTCATTTATAAATTGGATAAGTGAATCTGAACAATTATTTAAATTAGTATGTGCAATTTGAAATGGAAGAAACATACAGTAATTTAGTTGTAAAGTGTCGTTCAAAGGTATATTTAATAATTTTAAGTTAGTAATAAATTGATTGGAATTGTTTAATTCATCTATGAAATCTTCACGAGTCTGAAAAATTTCATGTTCAGAATCCTCGTTGATCTGAAATTAATCGCATCCGATTTACATGAATTTTGGTAGTACGATTAGTAATTAAATTCTTAACCTTATAAGTCAAATCATTTAGCTTTTCCAAAACTTCAAATTCTCCAAGATAAATATCAACAAGTTTATGAGAAAGACCTCTTTCTATCTTTTTTGGATATCTAATTTTGATTTTCGCACCAATTTCATAATTTGGAGCATTTTGTCTATGTTTATCCACATGCTTTTTGTATCTCTGTTGCTCTTTTTCTAACGTAATTTTAACTAATGATCTTAATTCCTGAAGAGCTTGCAATTTTTCATCATGAGTATATTGATATTCATTGGTATTAAATTCATAAGGAAAATGTGGTTCTCTGCCATATACTAATTGAAATGGAGTGGTTTTTGTTGATTGTTGAATTGTTGTATTATAAGCAAAATTTAATTGTACTAATTTTGAATCCCAATTTGAATGATTTTTATTTACGTAATGTGATACCATTTTTGAAATAGTTTGATTTAATCTTTCACTTAAACCGTTACTACGCGAATTATATGGGGTAATATATTTTTGTTTAACTCCATATAATCTTGTATGTTCTTGTAAAATTTTCGATAAATAACTCTTGCCATTGTCAGATAAAATATATTTTGGGCAGCCATGTTTACTGAAAACATTTTCTTCAAGAAAGGTAGCTATTGTTTCAGCTGTTTGATCAGGAATAGCCTTAATTTCAGCCCATTTAGTTAAATGACAAATTGCATTAATTATGTATCGATTATGTTTGGAAGATTCTGGAAAAGGTCCTAAAATATCTGTGCTAACTAATTCAAAAGGTTCTGTAGGTACATGAATTGGATTTAATAAACCTTGATATTTGCCAAAGTGCCGTTTGTGACGATTACACGAGTCACATTTTTTAATAAATTCATATAAATCAGCACACATTGTTTTCCAATAAAATTTAGTAGAAAGTTTAAGGTAAGATCTAGTGTAACCGAGGTGTGCAGATAAAGGTATTGAATGAATTTGTTCTAAAATATCCATGCGCATAATTTTCGGTATATATGGACGTAAAAATCCTTTAGTGTTATCATAAAGAATATCATCTTTCACAGTATTGCATATGTTATCAGTTTGTTTCGCTTCCTGACATTCCTTGTCCAAATTCTGCATTTCGATTAAATCTTGCACAGCTATGTTTAAGCATGGTAATTCAATATCTTTTGTTTGTTCAACCAAGTTTACTAGTAAGTATTTAGGAGGTAAATTCTGTTCTGTGTATGCAATTTCTGCCTGTATGTTTTTTATTGGAAGTGTATCTGCTACATGATGATGTGAACCTTTATTGTATAGTAATTCATAATCGTGTTCTTGCAATAAAAGTGCCCAATTGGTTAATCTACTTGAAATTTTACCAGTTGTGGTTGCAAATTTCATTCCTACTAAAGGTTGATGATCTGTATAGATTTTAAATTTCCTACCATAAATGTATGGATGAAAAATTTTCAAAGCATGATAAATTGCTAAAAATTCTCGTTCTGGAGTCGAATATTTTTCTTGAGCTGGATTTAATCGCCTACTAATAAAAGCTACGGGATGTTCCTTATTGTTTTCATCTGATTGTATTAATGCTGCTCTTATTCCAAATGCGGAAGCATCACAATAAATTTTAATTGGTAAATCTGGATTATAATGTGTTAAAACTGGTGGATTTAAAATAATTTCCTTTAATTTTTCAAATGCTTCATGATGATCTTCTGACCATTCGTACGGTACATTTTTCCTAGTTAAATCTGTTAATGGTGTCGCTATATAAGCATATCTTCTAATAAATTTTCGAAAATGGCCACAGAAGCCTAAAAATTTTTGAAGTTCTTTAACATCAGAAGGTGGTGGCATCGTTTTTAGCACTTCTGTCTTTGTTGGATCTACAGCGGCTCCGTCCGAAGAAACAATAAATCCTAAGACTTTGATGCTTTTACTAATGAAAGTGCTTTTATCTATTGAAATTTTTACTCCATATTTTCGGAAACGTTGTAAAACTTTTTCCATATTTTCTACATGTTCTTCTATTGTATTATCCGCTAATATTATATCATCTATAAATGCAATGACACCATCCCATAACAGTCCACAAAGAACAATAGAAATTGCTCTTTGATATGCAGCACTTCCGTTGCACACACCAAAAGGTAATTTTAGCCATTCGAATAATCCTAATTGAGAAATAAAAGCAGTTAAAGGTATACTTTCTTCTTCTAAGGGAAGACCCCAAAATCCTTTTTCACAATCCATTATTGAAATATACTTACTTCTATGTCCTATCCAATCCAAAACTGTTTGAATATGAGTCACTTTATTTAATGGTCTGTAATCAATTACCATTCTTGGTGTCACATTTCCTTGACATTTATGTCCATCTTCTACAATAACTACGCCCATACCCCAAGGAGAATGACTGGGTCTAATTACACCTTTTGCTAGCAAATCTTTTATCTTTTCTCGCTCAAATTTTTCGAGATGAGCAGGTTTTCTATAAGGTGCCTTTTTAGTGGGTTGTGCACCTTCCATTAAAATAATACGGTGCTTGTAACAATTAATATTACCAAGTTCACCTGGTCTAGCAAAAACATCATTGTAATTTAATAAAACTTTAGATAATCTTTGTCGATCATCTTGTATTGCACTAGGATCAATACGATCAATTATCCTTCTATTATGAACTTGATCTGAATCACTATAAGTCATTTCTATATTAGAAATATTTGCTATTTTGGCATTAGCCATTTCAACTTCCTCTATTAGGAGATTAGATAATTTCCCAAGAGTTGCGATACAAGTTCCTTTATCAATGATGATAACATTGTCAGTAATATTCATTATAGGAACTTTTAAATGGTGCCTAAATTTATTTCGAATTAACAAATCTGGCATATAAAGCCTAATATTAGCTATGTCTTCATGCATAGATAATATATTTAATTCATTAAAATCATTTTGTCCTACAATAGATACTCTTACAACAGTATGCGGCGGAATTACACGTTTTTCCATTGCATAGAATGGATTATTATTGGAACCATTTTCTACATTATTAACGTTATATGTTTTACAAATTTTATTTTTAAACTCAGGATTCTGTATTTCAATAAACTTTTCGTTATTAATCTGCTTATGATACGTATTGGACACGAAATTTTTGCAAATTGAAATCTTTCTTAGCTTCTAAATTATGAGATACATCAGGTATATAATAAAGTGGATAAAGGCGCCAGTTTTTATCCCAAAAATTAGTAATTTCGGATCCTGAAATGATTTCTGATCTACAAGATGAGCCATGTTTTAAAATATCTGCATATAAAGGTTTATCAATTTGTGTATAAATAGCTTGAATTTCTTCTGTTTGCAATTCATGCATTGAATACATTGGATGCATTCTAATTTTAGTAGTTCCAATTTCAATGCGTTTAAAATCAAAATCTAAATGTACTTTATTTTGTAAATGAAAATCATTACCCAGAAGCAAATCATACTTAAAATTTTTAACAACTAATACTTTCATTGAAATTGGATTTACCATTTTTACAAAACGAATTTTAACAAACGAATAGCCTTTAACAGGTAACTGCCTGTTGGTAATTCCTTTAATAATAACATTATTCTTGCAAGGGTTTAATTGGACCCTGCAAAAAGTTTTCATCTACTATTGAGATGCTTGATCCTGTGTCAAACAAAAATACTGCTGGATGGTTATTAATAAAACCATCTGTCTTACATAATCCTGAATTCTTTCTTTCTACGTTGTAAATACGTGTTCTCAGTGTTTTTCTAGTAATGCGAAAATGAGGTTCATCTTTTTGTTTTAAAAATTTTACCCTTGGTTTAAATTTTCGGGTTGAGAATCCCGCCTGTCGTCGTTTCCCTGAGTACAATGAGGTGAAATATGCCCTTTTACACCACACCTGTAGCAAATTATTTCTTGTCTCGATTTATTCTGTTTTCGAAAACATTGTGCCGTAGTATGATTACGACGATTGCATATCTCGCAAGGTTTTCTATTTTGATATTGTCGTTTTCGACAATCCTTAAAGAGATGTCCTGGAATCTTACAAAAACCACAATATTTTTGCTGATTATCCATACTACAAAGTTGATTACATGTCGCTGCACTGTGTCCCAACTTGTTACAAATTTGACATTTAATATTTTTCCCTGCATTATTATTATTATACGTCCTATTAGGTGGTTTATAATTATTCTGGTATGCAACATTTTTGTTAGCTGAATTTTTATTTTCCAAATTCTGTGTGATGGCATTAATAGCTTTGGACATGCTCTGATAGAAGTTCTGCTTGCTTATCTAATTTTGCAGCAAAAGGATGTTTATCTACAAGATCATCCTCTTGTACTATCATATTAATTTCCTGCTGTTGAGATTTAAGCATAGTCATAGTCTCATCAGTTTTTCGCATGGCAGCCAAGAATTTTGCAGTTGTATCTATCGGCATTGTATTCATCATTTTCAAAAATGAAGGCTTGAGGCCTTTCATTAAACGCCTAACTTTTCTATCCTCAGGCATCTTTTTATCATAATCCTCAATTAAATCAATCATATCCCAAAAATATGATTCTGGAGTCTCTGCATGTGTCTGCTTCCTTGCAAACAATTTTTCCTCAGCCTCATCTTTAGATGAAACATTCTTAAAATTTAATTGCAATGCATCAGTCAATTCTTTCCAAGTCATTGCAACTAATGGAGGTGTAGGTGCCGTAGGATTTGCTGCTGCAGCGGCTGCTTGTACAGCTAGAGCTGCATCTAACCATACTTGGTGAAAATGCGTGTACCATTTCTGTGCAGTACCAACTAGATAATTTGGCAATTGCAAAACCTTAATATCTTCTGTCCAACCATTGGATCTAGCTTTCTGTTCAAATTGCTATAAATATTTGTAGGAATCCTCGCCTTTATTTCCAGAAAATTTTTCCGGGATCGCTGCTACTTTCGTAATTTTACTTGCCATTATGATAAATTTACTTAAAAGAAATGAATTAATACAAAATACAACTTATTTTTGTGTTGGGTACTGTTCCCAAGTCCAATTTGTTGAAACACCTTGTGAAGAAGGAGTAGAATACGATTGTTTAGTTTCGACAGGTAACCAAGTTGTATTTTTATTAGTTCGAATTCCTATAACTTTTGAATCATTTTCTGAAATTAATAATGATTTGCGTGAATCTTCTATGGGAACTATATCTACTTTTGTTTTATCTTTGCTTGCCATCATAAAGGGGAAACCATTACAATTTTCTAACATTCACAGAAAGAATGGCCCAAGGTTTTAACACAATAATGACAAGTGCTAACTGATTTGGAATATTTTTTCCTACATTGAGAAATTGTATGATTCTTCTTTCTACAAAACGTACAGCATGTATTGATTTTTTCCTGAAATGGTATTTTATGTGTATAATTAGTTAGATTGTTACTCAAAGAATAATTTGGATATGTGGATACTTTAGAAATAAAAGTAGGAATAACACTTAATTGAATCTTAATTTCTTGTGTAGAGGAATTTATATTAATATTAATATCCTGTTTAGAAGTGTCTATTTTAATTATAATGTTGTTTTGAGACATCTAATGATTAAATTGAGTGCAATGGTAACATTAAAATAGAATAACTAAAAGAATTGATGAGTAAATGTTAAATTTACTGTTTTCCCAAATTTTGAACTATGTTGGGACATTCTGAAGCTAAATGACCCGTTTAGGCCACATATAAAACAATGAGTTCTCGAAAGTTGCATTGTGAATTAATTTTAATGTTGAATAAAAATAAATAAAAATAAATATTTTTTCCAAAAGTTTAAGTTTAAGCTAAATTGCTAACTTTATCCAAAAATTGCATTTAAAGCTATAGAAGATAATGATGGAGTGCTAAAATACCAACTAGAAAGAACTAAAATAACAATAACTGTGACTACAATTGATGCTAATCCACATGACATTCTATTTTTTAAGAATTTTAGTAATTTGAGAAAAACTTTATTTTCCACCTACCCGAGCGTCATGGTGATGTACTTTTTGCTATACAAAAGATGTAGACAAATGACAGTGGGGATATCTAAAGTACATACTCGTAAGGTACTTTTCGTGTAC
>JABASC010005018.1:0-10887 GCA_019776185.1 Plutomurus gul
TATTTGCAAAAAATCGTAATGTGTCGTTGGCGTGACTGTATGATGAATTAAGTACATATATAGCAGGCCATGGGTTTAGGTAAATGAGAAATGCTACATTTTATGTTGACAAAACGAGAAGATTGATGCTAGGGAAATAGGGAAACACACTTGAGCCTCAGTTCATTATTTTCTCCCTTCAAAGTTTCGACGACAAGATAACCTACTATCACATCGTCAAATTGAATTTAACAGGAGCCAAAATTTAATAAAAATTGAAAAAAAGTCAGTACCCCAACACTTTCTTGGAAAACACGAATACCTAAATTTAAATAACGTTATTCAAGAAAATTATTAACTTTCATAAATATTGCAAACCAAAGATACACATCACATATATATCTGTTTAAACGATGACTTCATACTAATTGTACGTCATAGACTAGCGGTGTACACATAGAGTTTCCACTAAATTACAAAAACCACAGTGGCACTCAAATGTAAATATTTCCGCATTTATTCCTTACTAATTAATTAGTAATTTGTTACAAAACAATCTGTTGCAGCCGTTTTAAATTTCTGATTCCAACTCATACAATCGATAGCACTAATTGAAAAGCAAGCTTTCGCAATCGACCCGCACCCAAAATTGATTTTAATGAATTTGCCCCTAACTCCTCATTGAAACAAAAAATTCGAAGCTGACTGATTCGTGAAAACTGCGGAACTATCAAACGTTACTATTTTTTTTATATTATGGTTGCTATTACTAGAGAAATGCGATTTAAACGCGTGATTCCAGATAGGTAGGCCAACGCGAAATTAGAAAACATAGAAAACTTGATCTTGTATCTTGAAAGGTCAAAAAATGCTCCAAGATACGATTTCAAATTTTAAAAGATACAGAATGTATCTTCTTATATCTTTGCATGTACTTACAGGTGTTGGCAATTCATCGAATTTATACGGTTGGCTTATTTAGCGACTGAGTCTAGTTGACCAAGCCTACTGTTGAACCAATTTCGCGTTGACCATTCTTACGTGTTGTCCTATGTATCGGACAACACAAAAATTCATCAAAAACAAACTAACTCTTTAAATCAATACATTGAGGATAGAAAAGAAGAAAGTAAAGAACATTTCATATAAAGGGGAGGCAACCGATTTAGATCATCCGGATACAACATCTCATAAGTACGAGTTAGCTCTCATAGGATACGCAGTGACACAATTGTATGAACGCAGAGCCGGTGTAGGCCCAGCAACACAATCGCGGGCAGAGAGACGCTGCCACTTGCAACAGCTACTGCTACAATCTCACACACCAACATATCACAGTAGTATTACGATCTCTATTCAGAGACATGCCATCGATCCCGTGTCCCATGCACACACCGACTGAGCCTACATCTTAACAATTTACTGCACTAGGACCAGCCTCAAATTTTTATTTGGGCAGGGTTTACAACCCCATAGAATGTGATATGCCGTCCCATCATCTAGCTACCCCTTCTTTAATCTCGTACTTTCCCTTTCCCTGCAGGATGCATCACACAAAAAGCCCTTTTGAAAAGCTATGGATTACATTTTATACGTGATCAATACTTTCAGAATAATGGAGAGAAACCCATAACACAGACTTCTATTATGTATAAAACACAGAGGGTTGCATCTATAAGCACACATTTAATTTTAAGTCAATTTCGGCAGTATTTTAAATTCTATAACAATGTGCACAGGTTCACACGCCAAAAAATTCAGTAGTAACTTTGGTGCAGACCAAATTTCCTACGTAAATGAATCATAAAATAAAATAGAAGAAATCAAGGTCCATTTGAAGAAAACTTTAGTTTTAAAGTCGCAAACCCTAGGAAATATAAAATTATTATTTCCATTACATAATGTGTAAGTACAGATACTTATTTCTGTGCAAACTAACAATTAATGCGACAGTATAATAACACCAATAGAATATCCAATTTTTCAAAAATTGAATTATGATAAATCAAATATCTGTGGGTGTAATTGATTTCAACTAGTCATTTACACAAGTACTACCTTGTTACGTGAACGAGAGAAGAGATAAAGTCCACCAGACACCAAACTGGTACAAAACTACCAAACCAACGTTCGACAAGTTGGGAGAACGAGGAAATGAACTCAGGAAAAAAATCTGTACATTCAAAGGTTTGATGCATTTCTTTCTACACGATTCAACCTTAATTTAAGGTGGCTCTGATCAAGCAGAGACGTCTTGAGAGAAGATGAGATTTTCTACAGAAATTTCAAGTGCAGTTCGAAGGTTTCTCCTCTCTCCGCTGTTGTAGATCGACACAGACACAATTACTATCTCCTATGTAATTGTCAGTCGACTTCATTTGGGTGTAAATAGAAATAATTTCTGGCCAACTCAACCATTCACTCATGCACACAATTCTAACTGTAGACTGTAGCTAATAGAATCGAATAAATAGATTATTATACTATATGAAACTTACTTGGGTGTCCTCGGGAAATCTCAATGTGCTCTAATCCGAAATCTGCTAATTTGTCTCCAAAGAATTGTACCTGTCTCTTCATGCTCGGAACTATGGGTCATAATTCATAATTTCTACAGCGTGTCGCAGCATAATGTCCGCCCTTTTGAATTGATTTTGGGGGATAACTATGAATTAATTTTTTTTGAAATTGGTTAAAGTTTACAGATTGAATTTTCGTCTTCCCTGGATGCAACGATAATTTTATTGAAAATTTAAACCAAGGAAAAATTGGCACCATTTTTTCCATTCCATGGTGACAAAAAAATAAGGTGGGCTGGTGTGAATAAATGCTGCCAATTTGGCCTATCTTTCTCCACGTTGAACATTTTATCACCAACCGGAAGACGCTTTCCTCTCATTAATCTATGTTGTGAATATAATAAAAACTCAATCTGAAAACTTTAAAAGCCCAATTTCAACAAAATCCATTCAGTGATTATCCCACAAAATCAAATCAGGAAGGCGGACTTTGCGCTGGGACACGCTGTACATTTGTCTCACGTTATCAAGCAGGGGTAGGGAAACACTACTACTAGGATGATCTTTGCTCTGCATGACGACTGTCGAGTGAAGCACTGTAATACTATAAATAATAGTCTGCCAGCCGAATGCACTGAGTGTAACGGTCCCCAGAGAAATGCCATTGTAACCAGATCAAATGCTTTTAATTAAAATTGTACTCTGCGAGCATTACGGACTTGTACTTACTGCACTATAGGCAGCTGAGGATGTTAGCCTTGGCCCTTCTACTCCTTTTGTACTAGAATCGTGTGTTACACAATACAACGTACAAATGACAAGTCTAATTCACGCTGCTGCCATGTGCATCATCGTGTTGCTAAAAATTCAGAGATAGATAGGAAAAGCTCCTCTTTGCTTTGGCCACTTTTTAGTACATATAGCAGACAGGTTCGTATGTTATTTTGTCTAGCGTTAGAGATTGAATACAGGAAAGTGGGGAGTAAGATTTCAGGACATGAAGATTCTACTGCAAATGGCAATGAATATTAAACAAAGGGTGTATCTAATGGCTTTTTCGTTCACATAAACCACCCTAAATTTTGTGCTTTGTAGGCGCTTACTGTTGTGTACACATGTAGCTGTGTTTCATTAAAATTATATTATGATACGATATAAATAGAGTTACACACAATTTATGTGTTTCATGCTATAAGTTATGAACTACGCATGAATTAGCACCGTCACTTTGTCACTCCACGAATAAATTCTCTTAGGAACACTAGTATAAGTATTTATGGAAGTCTGAAGCCACCGTTTTTTCAAAGGTTTACAGCACCACGAGCGAAACGATCTCCTTGGTGTGCTCCACATCTTACACTTACAAAAAAGGATTTGTTTCTCATAATACTCTGTATATATTTAGAAATAATATTAATTCTTTGGTTGTCAGATGAATCCATAACAGTACAAAGTAAATCATCAAAACCAGAGGATTTACGACAATTCACACAACTATTTCTTGTCTCAATTTATCAATACGGGAAAGAAAATTGCGAAGAATGAGAATGGGTTTGTCTAAAAATCAGTACCGATTTTTCAAGACTATTTAAAATTTTGATTATTCTTCCTGAACGATGACGGAACACGGGGGCAACCAATTTGGAAATCATTATTCTATTCATTGTCAGTGTATATTGTTCCAAAAACAAAAGCAAGGATACCTTAACTCCGTCTCTGTACTAAAATACTGTGTGTTTAATGCTAATAAAATCGGAGGTAGCACACAAATGTTTAAAAATCAAACGCAAGAAAACGTACGTAGAATTCTCTGAGATATCTATATTTCTTCACTCACTGCCTACAACATGCAATCAACTGATCAACTACGAAAGGTATTTAAGATTTGCTCTTCATGCGCCTGCATGTGTCACTAAACTGAGAATGAAGTGACGAGTTGCCATGCCATTGTCCAGTATAATAAGCTGAATAATCATCTGTCTTGTCAAGGGGAGTGCATACACTTATTTCGGCAGGAATCTACAAACGACCATTACAATATCTACAATAAGTATGACGTAAGGTTAAAATATCTATGAGCTAGTGAAAGCCAAGTGTGAGCAGCGGAACGGTGATTGTGTTGTTGGAATCATTGGAGGATGAACGTACATACAATAAATAGATAGATATCTAGGGCTATGATATTACAAGATCGACATTTGTTGCTGTTTCTGCATTCTTCGTTCCCATACCGTATTGATAAGACGCAGGATTTTTATGAATGAAGAGAGGAGAAAATAGGTCAAGAAAAAACAGAGTAAACAAGGTAAGATATAGTGATTGTGAGTTGATCAAGAAAAGAATGAGAGAAGACAACTCGAGCAGTTGGCAGCGTGTTTGCATGGGACAGAATAATATATTGTTTGGTACAAAGAGAAAAGGATCATGAAATGAGACATGATTTTCAAATGGTTTTGTTCAACATGATGAGATGAAATATGAGTACGGCTCAAACAATAAGAGACAAGCGAAAAGATTGAAGAGGAGGAGGAAGGAAAGGCAAAGGTTGTTGTTAGCACTGCTTCTACTGCTTGAGGAATAAAATTTGTGAAAAGATAAAATAGGAGTTCATTGAATTGAATGATATTAGAGGAGCCCACAAGAAGGGAAACCGCTTGAGCGCACACAACAAATAACAAGACAAAAGGAAACAAACACGATGGGAATATGCGATAGAAGATGCAGGATAAAGACAGATATCTCATCAAAAGGATTCTTATTCAAACACAAACTCAACCATCCAGAATATAATATTACTTGCAGGCATGTCGGGTTAAACATTTCTCCTCCAACCCGAAAATCACCCCTTTCTCTTCCAGCTATCTCTACGCTCTGTCTCTCTATGCACCCATCTCAGCCACTTCTTTATAAAATTGTTGTTGCTTCCAAGCAACGCAATAACATTGTAAAAATAAAAGATATGAGTTTATTAGCTATTCCTGTTTTACAGTTTATCTGCAAAATATTTTACACTAGACTTTGCTCTTTCTCGAATGTAATTTAATGCCCGTGGCAAGAATTGAATAAGTGATGTGATAATGTGCACATCAAACTGCTACAACATACACTAAATGTACTTAACTACATATACCTAATGTATATGATGAACAGATATTGAGAGCCCACAGCATTTCAGCTGTGATCAGATTCTGATCACAGCTGAAATGCTGTGGGCTCTCAATATTTTGCGTTTGCACATTCTTTATAACTACCTACTGAATCCTACAATGACGGACATACTGACTGACTCATGCACCCTGTGTGTGAATAAATAGTATCCAATCACGCTCACACTAAATAGGAACTCAAAATTAATATACATTTAACTATACGTTAAATATGTCGAATAATTAAGCATTACGTTTCTCTGTACAAAATATTATCATGCTTCACAACCACACAAAAGCCTTAAATTGAATATTTGTCAATATTTATAAATGCACAGAGTATAGAGGAGAGGAGAAAAATGAAAGACAAAAATCAGGAGTAGACTTTGGTAATCTAAACTCACCGTGCTGTTCTGTAAGCTGTCTTCCTAAGCTCGCGAGTCATTTGTGATATTTGTTGATGGGTCCTTGTCGCAAAAAAAATTTTTGGAACCCTAAAATTGAGAAAACTTTCATTCGTAATGATTTAAGCTTAAGCAGTTATTTACTGGCAAGCTAGTGATACTTGCCAAATTTTGTTTATAGATATGTCGGTGTTTCTGGTAATCTTACGTCATCCTCTCAGGTATTTTGAATTCAGGTATAATGGCAGCGAGTTTCGGAGGGGCAGTAATGTTTTTACTTGACGAGGCAAGATTTGCTGCAAATTCTTCAGATCCAGGTGGAAGTTGCTCGGCTGCTTTCTTCATGATTTAAATATTAATTGAAATATGTTAAACGAAAAATGGATTAATTGCTTTCAGATCGAATTCTTCAAAAACTATATTGCTTGGCACCGTTAGCACATGTTTCTCCAAATATTTTGCTAGGAAAAGACATTTCAATAAAAAATTGACTTACTTTAACCTTGGTGAAGGCATGTCGGGGGCGTTTGCGTTTCACTTCTTGAAAATCATCATCGCTGGTGTCATTGTCAGGTCCAGTCGATATATTGGGAACTTTCAGTAGCATGATGTCGTCATCGCTGCTATCAGCGGTTAAGTCGATGACGACGTTTTTAGTATCGACAATTTTATCCATCATTGCGTAGCCTTCAGTTTTCTTACCATCATTGGCTTCATCTTCGCCATCAGTAGAATCTGAAAGCAACTCAACATCATAGCTGCTATCGCTGTGAATCTCTATAACTTCTTTCGAAGATTTTGCGGTGTCTGTGGAGTCATTTTTCTGTGCGGTTTTCGGAGTACAACTAACTATAATAAAAATTCAAAATCGAATGCTTTATTTGGTTATAATATACCAAATATCATTATACACACAATGCATATTATGAATTAACTAGCTTAGCACCTCAAATACGCAGTAAAATCGAGGTTAATAGTAAAAATTAATATGTATATAAGTAATATTTAACCTAACAATCCAACCAACAGCATTAGCAGTATTTAGTGAAGTCTTCAGAGCATAATCTAAAATAATACAAAATCTGTACTACAGTTTAACTATCTATTTGCGACCACCAATGCTCAACGCTGTAGTACAAGCATTAATGAATCATGAATCATGATTCGAATGTGCAGTGTTATAAATGCTGTATAAACAAGAATCGAACAAACTATCAGAAAGACTAAAGAACCAAGTAAAATTGTCCTATAGTCCTATATATTTTAGTAATCTCTACGCAAGTGCTGCATCAGAGAAATATACAGAGTATGACACCATGGATGCTACAATTTTCGAAATGAAGTGGAGATACTTCAGAAATCGGGTGCGTGACAGGAATCCAGCCCCAGCTCGGAAGCCATTATCAGCACGTGAATCAAATACGACACGATAGAGGAGACTTGTATGATGCACAGAATAGGGGAGCAAGAAAATGAATACCAGTGGGAAGATATGCAACAAATATTGCTACTGATTCAGCATTCGGGGTCTCGCTAGTTCTACCTAACAAAGGAGATGCCCACTATTATAAAAAATAAATCCTAATTTCAAGCAGTCCTAGATAACCTGGATATGCACATAATAAAATAACATGTTGGTAGAACAGGGATGATAATACATCATTAATTGCAAATTGCAGCCTATGACATAGGGTATTATGATATAGGGCATTCTATAAATTTGATTTTCAATTTTCACAAAAACTATACAAGTTTGTCGGAAAATAAAATTCTTCCCTAAACACTTCACTCTAGATAAAGTTAACTTGAAATCTAGTGCATATCACTCTAATGTAATTCATAAAAACATGTGTAATTCATGTGAAAGGAGAAATATGGACACACTTTTCATTACCGATACATTCGGATCTCCACATTTGATCATGATATAATGATATTTTGTTTCGGCCGTATTTCTACAGACTACTAACTTGCTAACGAAAGTGAAAAGGACACTGAACAGTGGCAAGAGAAGCCGTAAAATCTGTAGCATTTAATAATAAAAGTCTACTCATTCTGCCGCCTTCTCCGCAAGGCAAAAATTGAGGTAACCATACCGTAAATGGTTGTTAGGGTATTTCCACTATGACCCATACTCTTAATGTACACATACATAGTTTAAATGCCACTGTAACGAATTCTGTGCAACGGAATACACCTAAAATTATGGCACAACATTATAAACATTGCTGTTCGCCCGTAAAAAGCTTAATCAAGCTGGAAAGTGATATACATATCGCAAGTAGATGCATGATACTACAGTTAGCGCAGGAGGGATACTGACTCACTTGTAAGCATAAGTAGAATTAAATTGGACAGGTACAACCGAAACAGTTCCCTTTGGAAACCCGAAAACACCCTAATAATAGCAACAAATTCATAGAGACTGATGCCAGAGAGATAGCATATCCTTACAAATAAAACAATAATTGTAACCTTAGATGAAAATATTTATTTGTATAATGCCAACTTCAACGTGAAGGCAACAAAGCCTGCTAATGATTACGACGACGATAATAATAGCCAAGATACTGATGAATTACTCATAATAGAAAAATGATCGAGTTCCATGCTTTTGCCGTATTCGGCACTCGCACACAGAGCAGCAGAGGGAAACAAAACCTGAAACGTGACTCACATTAAAACTCGACTGACGATAAGACATTTTATTATCATATTTATCAAAAGTGGATACACTACATCAAACACTTTTTCGTTTTACAATCACATAGACTTCTGCCAGCACAACTAACGTACGGCAAAGGTTCAGAGCTAAAAGTTTGGAGAAAAGTGCTGAAACGAAAGTCATGTACTCATCTGAAGTAATCATCACAAACATGATATTCCTGTCATAAAACGTTGTAGGTGAAGGTGAGTGCCTATGCCGCAGCTACAGACTAGACGGACCATTAAGTCAGACGCAACAGAAATCCTCATCCCTCTTCTGCTCAGCCAGACTGACGGACGCCAAGCAGTAAGCAAAAGCAAGCAGTGAATTGGTAGTGGAATACAAGGCGGCTTATAAATCTCCTTCGTTTACAACTAATAATTATTTTAGGTGAATATGTATGTCCACCTTGAAGTAGCCCAAGAGAGCTTAAGGATCATAGTTACTGGTAGAATGATGTGGATCACGTTGTTGGCCATCATTATCCTTCTACTTATTTGAGAAGACTAAAGTTAATACAAAGTGACATAATGAAATGACGTAATCCCAAGGAAAGCTACCAAAAGTTTGTTTCAGATTCAGACTCAATTTAACACAGAAGACAGCTGCGTCACGTACACAGAGGGTGAAATAAGAATTCTGACGAGAAGACGACGGCAACCATTCCTACAGCAGCAGCAGCTACAACACAGCTAAAGAATGATTCACAGAGGGGAAAGGTACTACACGATATACTAGTCTCCAGAGCACAAAGGATTGCAATTGGTTTCACAGAGGGGCCAAAGAAGAGAAAGTCATTTTCCGAGAGAGGAGTTGATTTCGATCCTACTGTGAGGGAATTAAGCCCGCCAATTTTCTTCACATATCAGTGCATACGAAAGGGAGCTCGGTGGACCGAGAAAAGCTGTCAGACTCAAGCGTTCTCCTATAGGATTTCACATAGCAGTACCATTCTTGCACTCTTCCTGCAGCAGCTTTCCAAAGCTCAGTCTCTATCCTTCTCTCTATCTGCACTGTACTCTACTCTCAAACTATTATCTGCAAAGATACCCTCTTTTTTGCTTTCCCTGGTTAGCTTTATTTTTCCTTTCGGATGCGTAAATACATTTATCTCTTTCTATGTACTCCCAAATACATATTGCATCTTCTATGTGCACAAAATTATAGAAACTCACATCAGCTCTCATTCAATTCCGAAGAATCTGGATTCGGATTCTTGGCCTTTACCTTTCCTTTCCTCTCCTCTGTGTGTGTGTGTGCCTGCAACCATGTACTCCTTCAGTTGGTGACACATGCATCACCATCTTTTCCTATTTTCTCCTCCTTGCCTCTGTCTCTCATATATAGAGCCACGCTATGACTACAATGATAGCAGTTAATAGCGAGATGACACTCCAGTAGATTCAAATGGTCGTTCATACGCACTAAGTAGATATTCATTCGTACTACTGTTGAATACTCTCCCACATATAATATATTGCGCTATTCCATAGGCACTCTTTCACCCTCAGTCCTGCACTTGACATCAAAGGAGCCTTTAGGCTTCATCTCAGTGAACACACTTTAGTTTAGCAAAGGGTCTCTATCCGCATACTAGTCATTGAGCTGTTTTCGTGTATTATGTCTATTCGTGGTGTATCCATAGTCAGTCTGTATTTAAAATCACTACAGCAGTCAACTCTACTATGTGCGTATACAAAGTGATAGGCTTTGAAATGAAATGTGAAACCTCTGCGGCCATGAACGATACATTATTTTCCGTAAGAGTCCCCAAAGTCCTCTGTAAAATGCTCGTACTGTAGTGATTCAAATGCATGCTGGTGGTGGCTCGTGTTTAGCACAGATGACAGATGTCAAATAGTAAAGGGTAAATAGGATGTTATAGTATATAAGGTAGTTCTACGTCGTAGCACTTCAACAGCAATGCCTCCTAATTTACATACAAACTTCAAAAATAACCTTTCATCACGTTACTCATCCTACATACTCATCTCTGTCACATCAGCCGAGATAATCACCAAATTAACCTCCAAAGGCTTTTCGCCAACTAATGAAAATGTGCTCCTACAGAAGTTTGACTACTCTTACAATTACTCTTTAAGTCAAATCGCTCTGCTCTCCATTCCTCATAT
>JABASC010005019.1:0-10885 GCA_019776185.1 Plutomurus gul
GCTACAATGCTAATGTGTTGTTTTCCCGAATTGCGTCAAAACTTGGAAAGGTGAGAAGTAGATGTAATATCGTACAATATGCTAGAGACTAAAATCTCAATGAATTTTCTACTACCCATGGAGTTTGTAAGTAATGTATATGGGAAAATGCTGTATGTAGTAGCACTACTGTGCCAAGAGATTGCATGAATGAATGAGAAGGGCCACATTTTGTGCTTTGTGTCCCATAGAAGCAATACACTTATAAAATATATTAAAATATATGGTGAGACCATAGACATGTATCTAATATGGTGAGACGTACAAAAGAATACGATAAGCACCCATTTATTTTATTGTTATTGGCAGAGGCATTACATAGAACGCAACTTTGTCATCCTTTTTCACGTAAGTTTATTTAGAATAAGCTGTATGTAGGGGAGAGTGCTGTCGGTCCGGAAGTTTCGCGTTTAAATAATTTTCATATTTAACCTAAAAGATTTTGTGTTGTTTTATTTTGTATATTGTATTCATCAGGTTCTTAGGCATAGACTCAATTAATGTACGATATTATTAATGGTAAAATGGGGCAATGACAACATCTTATTTAAAAGCACTCTTTCTTCCGAACCGACAGCATGGTTTTTTTCCGAACCGACAGCACCGACTTTTTAAATTTGATTCAACTTCCCCAGGAGGCAAAGTACACGTGCATTTCAATTAATATCTAATATCAATCTTTAATGTTTGTATTATGTGTCAACAAATTCTTACCTCCCCAGGGTTGCAGGAACGGCTCAAAATAAAGATTTTGTAGACCAATGAAAATTTACTTTGAAGTGATTTTGGACTCTAAAATCACTTTTTATTTTTAAAAATTAGGCGTAACGCGGATGTTAAAAATATTTCGAAATTGCAGGTACAAGTAGCAGGGTTTACTGGAAATAATCACGATTTCCGAACCGACAGCACTCTCCCCTACTATATTTAGGTAATAGTACTGAGGGCGAGTGAAGATATATTTTTATTGCCTATACAGATATACTAGAGATAATGGCGAGAGCAAAAATCTCAATTAAAGCTGCTCGTTTCGTTTTCCTTTCATTGTATTAGCACTTTGACTAAAGTGCACTGTGTGTTAAGCTACTGCTTTTAAACTATTTACCACTTTGAAATTAGATGTTGGGTTTGAGCCCCGGGGAGCGGAGAAGAAGCTTTCTGCTAACATTTCTGCTGCATTGGACAACATTATGTCATTGCTGTGAGAAGATACAAGATAAGACAGTTGGCATTGTACTAGGTGAAGGTGTATTGTGTTCCACTAAATACTATTATACTGTGCATTTGTATTATTGCGTTTTGTGTTGAGGTGAGAAAATTGTTAGACCGTCTTTGTGACACAGCCAGAGAGAGAGAGAGAGAGGAAGAGGAAAGGTAGAAGCTTTGTTGTTCTGTTTGCATCATGCAATTCTATTCACATGGCCATAAACGAAAGAGGCTTCTTCTGACAATGAAACTTGTGGTGGTCATAAAATTATAATTTTGTCGTCAAGGTTTAAGAATTGGGGCCAGTCTGTATGGATAATGCACATCACATAAGATTTGATGTCATACTCCTCGCTGCTGTCGACTCCACATCTTAAATCGCTAAAAGCTTTTTATTTTTCTCGGCATTATTATGAACATCTTATTTATTTATTATGTCGGATGGTTATTAAAGTTGAGGTAAAGCTTTTGACGGGAAACCTTTATCCAGATATTTTTGTGAATGGACACAATATTTAGAATTTTAATAATCTATTTATGATGTACTAGAAGAGATTACACAGGAAATCTTGAATTCCGTTCAAGAGCGGCAGAATTTTTCCCCCTCTGTACTTTTGTACCTAAAAGATGCAGAAGTTAAATATTTTCCGAGTTGAGACTTGTACAAGTAAAACGTCTACCTGGTTTCATTCACACAGGTGAGATGAGTAGCATCCTTTTGTTCTCCTTTTTTTAAATTACTAGCCATACGCTCAAAATCAGAGTACAGAATTATACAACAAATCAAACGTATACATTGTATGCATATGACATATTCACGAAAAGAGCAAACAGCAAAATTCCAAGAACTTATTCACAAGTCAATGGTTTCCATGAATGAATCAAAGTCATAAATTTACACCTTTGTATTTCTCTCACGTGAGAAATTTACACAGAAGTCATAAACTAAAAGCTTAAACTGCTTATGTAAACTTCGACGCTATTATAGTATTAAGCTATATGTACAAATTCTCCACAGTGTACAGATGATGGGTTCAGAATATTAGCTATTATAATTTCTGTAAAAAAAAACTGTGTTTATTCCTATAGCGGAAATTACACCGACTCTCCGGAAACGATAAACTAATTTGCACCGAACTCTCCGAAAACACAAACACATGATCCACCTTGTGACGTGTGTAACAACGACGCGCTTATTATTATGTCTATGTAAGCAGGGCAATGTACAATCATACAATGAACTTGCAAAAACATAAGCAACTAACTACGTCAATATAAAGGATATCCGAAAGATTAGCCACAGATCATTGAATTGAGTAAAGAAATGAATGTTTTCACTGATGATAATAATAATGGGCAAAGGTAAATGGCCCTAGAGCCATAACAGAGAGTAGGAGATTCTCAACGTGTATATTTAAAGGTGTACAAAATAAAGGAGCCAGCAACCTGGGCGCTGTCTGGTTATCTTAACAGTAACTCACACGCCGCATGCTCTTCATTTGATATATTTCCTACGGTAATTTATGTGACAATGTCTACTGGATTATCTCCAACTTTCTTTCCTCCTTCCTCATTTCACATTCGCACTCTCACAGATACATACAAGCCACAGCAGACATAGAACTGCTAGTATAGCATTATAAACGCTCACCAAAAAGAGGAGCCCGTGGAATTCGGGAATTGACTGTTCGTTTAATTTGTTTAAAAAGCAATCATTTCTGCACATCTCCTCCATTAAATCTGTCTCTTCAGATAAGAATAGTTACGTTCGCCTGAGAAATTTCCATATTTCTTAAATTTTATTGACTTTTACAGCTGAATTGCATTACAACAACAGCCTTACCGCCTGCATCTACGAACTGAACAACATGCAATTCTCTCAATCAAGATAGGGAAAACAACATGAATGATGTACCCATTGTATTCGATACTTCTTTGTGAAAGACTGACAAAAAATCCAGCAGCTACTACAAACATCTACAAACATTTTTCTTTCTACTTTTATTTCTCTAATATCCTTTTGTTAATAAGTACCTTGTTTTGTCTCTACTGACTCTCACGTTTACATATTTCTAATGTGTGTGTTTGTGCGAATAAATCGACAAAGAATTTTAGGACAATGCAATGTCAAGCCAAAGGAAGCCAGGCCAAGCAGAGGCATAACTGCAAATGCATTTGCCTTACTTACTTAAATATATTGAATTACTCTTGCAATTCCATTACACAATTGCCCGAAAGACCACACCACTAAAACAGGACGCATATATACTGAAACAAGCTTCTTACAATTACTATGTGCACAGAGTGCACACACACACATTATATTATAGAGAGAAACATTCACGGCATGCAAAAGCCGAGAAATAATGAGTTGGAATCCCATCAGATTAAACTTGTCACGCAACTACAGATAAGGCCTGTGATAAAACAGAACTAACATAGAGATATATAAGTAGCTGAACACAATGTACAAATGCCAACTGTAGAACGAGAAGTAGCACTAAACAAATCCAAACAAAAGCAGTAATAAGAAGATGAAATCAACTCTGCAATTCTAACTTACATTGCATACAGTGTACAATTTCCCTATGTACTATGAGCTCATAATGAGCAAAGTGATTGTGTGAACTCTGCAACATTTACAAATCTATTCCACTCACTTGGTTCGATGGCACAAAAGATAAGCCTGATTTGCACTCTAATCGCAATGTGTGTGCATACATAGCTTATTTATTTACAGCCGCTCACCCAAATAGAAATTAACTAATTGTATGACTCACACCCAGAAATACAAGGAACTGTCTGTGTGTGTGCAAAATTTGCAAAAAATTGTCTCAACTTCACCCGCACACAAATGATATGATGATCAAGTCCGAAATATTTAAGCATACATATTACACACTTCCTGCTTCTCATATCTGTGAATATTACAGGACAGGTTAGCCTACGTCAACGACAGAGAGAGCACATTAAATGCAAGTGGGAAGATGCGACGCTAATTTGGCTGGCATTCCTGGGATCTCGGAATTTTCCTAGATGGTATTTATCTATCTGTAGTAGTAATCTTTTTACTGTTGTGCTCTGCTCCCACATGTAAGTAAAAGAGTGACGGACTGTATCTCTCTCTCTCGTTGTTATTCTCCCTTGTCTTTCAGACTGCACACATCTCTACACACACACTATAGTCCAAAAGACACAACAACGTTCACGGCATCAGCACAACACATTAGGTTAAGCGTTGGCTTGCCTTACGGCTGGCTTTGGTTGAGTAATAGCCCGAAGGAGGTTGGAGTCTCTGAAAACACCCAGCAAGATCTCAGCAGAAGAGGAGGAGAGAATTTCTCTCTCTCTCTCCAAATGTAAGCATAAGGAAAAGCATACAAATGTGTGCACTGCATTATATAAGATACTGTATGGTCCGAGGCAGGCAGAGGCACACTGAAAGAAAGGACGGGGAGGCTGTGTGAGAGACAAAACGAAAGCACATAGCGAGCATGTCCAGAAAAAGAAGCAGTCAGATAGAAGCTGACAATAGAATTCAATAGGATGGATAGCAGCGGAGTTATATAGAGCGAGTCCAGTCCACCCATCATCATCATCCATCTGAAGAAGTCGGTCCGTGCACACAGACTCCTTATCCACGGCACACAGGCACACAGGCACACACAGATACTCGATGGCTCGATGGATAGAGATAGATGGCCATAGGCCAAACACTCAGCTGCCACACACACAGACAGACGATCAGCCACAGAGAGCTCACAGAGCAGAAGAGTAGATACCCGGCAAAGCACTTGTTCACTCTCTGTTCCACACAGACTTTATAATAATATCTCTCTATCTAGCTCCAGTCACTTCTTGTAACCTGTGTAGTAATGTAAGTAATATTACTTACTACAGAAGAACTACTGCCGACGACGACCACTGCACACACTGTACTCCCCATATCATCATCATCGTCGCGGCCGACCTACCTTACTCACTTCGTTTACCTGCTGCACAAGAGAGAGAGAGAGAGAACTTCTTTCGATTCAACTGGTTTCCTTTCGTCCTCTAAACTCCTACTCCTAGAATCTCTCTATATAATATAATATACAGGAAAATTAGCCTAAAGCATTTCTAGTACCACAAGACACAGTCTACTATCATATACTTGTATAGCAGTTGTATAGGAGCAGAATAGAGACAAGACAAGACGCATAAGGTAACATCGAAATGAATCCAGTGAGAAACAGGCCCTGTTCTGTGAACTAAACCAAACTTTTAGCTTGAGAGCTTTAATCCTTAAGAGGCTTTTAGTGCAGTGGATTCTGTGTACTACTATAGGCAGGCACATTACTTACTTATACGTATTGTTGTAGCTAGTAGTGCACTAGAGTACAGAGAGAGACACATACTTACATTATTGAGGCAGAGCGCATGTTTTGGCCAAACGAAACATTTCATTCTATCGTTCCAGCAAAAGCTCTCTCTCTGTCTCACTAGCTCGTATGCTTATACACCGCTGGTATTGTATACCTGTGAACACTGAAGGTGCATTCTAAACACATGGTTGTTCTCTGGCTTGTGGTCGGTCGACTGTGTGTGTGTTGTGTTTCCGTCTGTGCACCTCCATCTCCGCCGGTCCAACAAACACGAACCTTACTTACTGTGTGAGAGTCTGGGCCTTAAGCACAGTACTCGTCGTTTGAGCACGAGAGCAGACGAATTACACGAAAAATCCACATCTGCTCAATTGAAATAAGACAGAAAATTGTGTTACTAGTTTTCAGTGCAGAACAGAAATATTGTGTGGGCATTTTTTCGGAAGACACACAGAACAGAGAAAGAGAGAAGGTAATTTAATCAGTGTCATTAGACATTTGATAAGATCTGGTGGCTGAAGGCTAAATTTCATGTTGGCTACCTGGTACACACACAAAGAGATCATTTTCAGTGTGTGAGAGCGGCGTGATAAAAATAAGTACTTGCTAGAGTGGTGGTGTGGTGGGTGAATTGAGTGGAGTGAGTGAGTGAGAGAGAGAGACATTAGTAGTAAGTAGCTTAATGGAATTATATCACAGATTTGTCTACCTGCCCACTTTAGGTGATAGCCTGTCATTTCATCTAATGAAATGGAACAAAGAAGAAGCAGCGAATAAGTAACTCGAGACAAGCCACTAATTCATTACATTATCTACTTGCTCTCTCATATCATTTTCTATCACATCATCAAATCAGTAAGTCAAGTAGCCAGCCAGAAAAACTACCCCTTGTGGTGCTGTGCTGTGTGTGTCTGTGCACTGTGTAAGTAAGTACTCGTACATTACCTTAAATGTACATCACCCACCGACCGACAACAACAACATCATCTCGTACACTAAATCCCATCATTGCGTAACAACAGACAAAAGATTTCCTACTACTTACTTACTTTTGCCACTATATCATTACTACATTATTACAGAATTTGTCGCAAAAACACACAGACATTTTATAATTCATGAGCTCCACAAAAACTGTGCAAGTACACACAGAAGAAAGCATAATGGATTCTAAAGCGTTCACGATCACACATAAATTTTCTCTGAAGCATTAAAAGTGAAAGTGACTAGAGACAAAATTACAGCTGCATATTTTTAACCTGTAGGGGATAAAATTGAACATGCTATTGTGTCTTATGGTTTCACCGGTTGTCTCATCCATTTCTCATCTGTCGTGATGGATATCACTCATTTTTTCATCATGCTCATCCTCATCACAGCCACCATCCATCTCTCTGGGTAAGAAAATCCACAAAATTTTACATATTTTACAATTTTTCTAAAATTTACATCATCAAATGTGAAAAATCTTCTGCCTGTCCATGAAACATGTAAAAATTCTGTCATGTGGACCACGAGAGAATGTAGATATCACTTGGTACACACAAAGGAACTGGAGTGAGTTTAGAGTGCAGGTAAAAGGCCCAGAGCGTTAGAAGGTAATAAATAGGAGGCAATTTGTAAGTATGACATTTAAGAGTTGACAAGACATGACTGTGTGGCAGCCAGGCTTTTATATCGTATCTTGGATAGTGGAATCTGTCTTGTCTCGTCTTGATTAATAAATTGCCCATCAGTTCAACCAGTGAACTCGGGTCATTCCATTGCTTTTCACAGAGACACACACAAGCACAACCCCAGCCAGGTAGTGCATTCTTAATGTAATATATGCATAACCTTATTTTGGTCTTATTCAATCAGTTCATCCCTTCTGTTCACTGTGAGCGACATTGAAATGCATACATACATCTAGTAGATACACGTAATGGTGGCATGGTACATGATATGAGATGTGTGTTCATTGTATACACTTGCAATCAGTAGTAGGCTCACAGAAACATTCCATCGGAATGAAGAGAGAGAGAAAATAAAAGGTATTGGACTCTGAACTAAAGGTAACACAAAGGCGTGCATGATAATATGCTCTACTATATATATAGGGTATTTCTTCTAACTCACTAATAACTATAAGTAAGAAAAGCTTCACTCTTTTGTACTGTATGTTGTGTGTGTAATGTTGAATTGTATAATAATAAGAAGAAAGAGAGGATCTACGGTGCTACTACAGATATTTCTCTCTCACAGTGTTACATTAGAGAAGACAAGACATACCTTTCAGATTTGAGCATTGCATTAATAATTGTACAGTACTGCTTCTACGCTGTTTCATCTTATATACTTAACTCACCGTCCTAGGATCAGTCTCTGTGTGCGGCTCTCTCCTCCTTTCCTCTGTGGTGCTCTTCTCCTCTGCTCCCCCTTTCATTTACAACTCGGGAAATATTTTTTGAGAGAATGAGGCTCGATGACAACCATTCGATTCTCTCGAAGCCAACGAAAAACTTGTGCTGCTACAATACAGACAGTGGAGAGAAGAAGCTTTCCAGTCCATACCGTAGCATAGCATAGCAGAGTCAGTCTCAGCACAGCCTACGGCTCAATATACGTACTTACATACAATAGAATACAATCTACGATCTACTATGTATATAATATGTACATATACTATAATATGGTGTGCACTTATGCATACGTTCCACGTGCATTTCTTCACAGAAACTATTTCCAAAGTATATTTAGCAGGTATGTTTGTGTGTGTGTGTGTGTGTGTGAGGAGGAGGTTAAAGCTTTAATAGGTAAGTAGTAGTAAGTAAAGTAGTATGGCCCTTTAAGGCATGCATGCTTAATTGCTCTCCTCTTCAAAGTGTAATAGAGCTGAGAGCTTATTATTACACTTAGTTTTGGTTCTACTACGCCTCTCTGTTCACATACTTATAAGGCTGTATAAGGCTATTTGGATAGTCAAAGGAGTGAGAGAGTTCGAGACAGAGAAGAATGGAAGGAGAGGATATGTTACATGACATGGTGGACTTGACATGCCTTCTCGTTTGGCCTGCCACGACCTTTGCCACGCTCTTTGGCCACAGGAGAAACGGATTATGATTGAAATGGGATGTAAAGAGTGCAGCAGCAGAGGAATGGAATCAAGATGAATCCCGCGACCATCAACCACAGCACAGCTCCCAGGCCTTAATACCAACTTTTCTCCATTATATTTATTACTATTTTCTCCTGGCTACACAATGTTATAAAAATGTGTACACAACACACAGATACAAATAGTATTACTAAATTAGGTTTAAGGGCTTATGTGGATCCTAGTAGTGGGCAGTGTATTTATTTAAATTTTAAGGCTTGGCAGAGGTGAGAGTTTGTAGTAACATGTAAGACAGAATTTTCTGTGTACTTGAGACAAGTGTGAGACTGAAATGTAATTTGCAGTCTCCCATTTCCCATGATTTAATTGACGTGTCGTAAAAGTTTTCTTGACTTGTTGGCATCTCCTACTACTTACTACTAGTTACCATTAGTGCTTGTGGCTTGTGAATGATATAGAAAGGCAGTAGACTTCTCTGGCGCTTATCAGCCAATAACTCGGTTACATAATCGCATATTCACTTGCATATTATTAGTATGCATGTAATGTAATATGTAAACAGCACGAACAAGTATGAAGTATTAAATGAGACAAATGCCAAGGCACGCTGAATAAGCATAAATTTCTCGAGAGATCGACTTTTGCTGATATTATTTACTGGCATTTAGTGTCCATGGGCTAAAAAATTGATTCTGATGAAATAGCCTTTGTAGCTGCTTTTATGTGTGTTACTAAATAGAAGAATTGTTAGAGAGAATGGAGAATATAGTTTCAAATTGTAAAATTGATCGCAAGTAGTTGTTGGAAAAATGGAAAACGTGCCACAACCCGTTGGAGCGTTATACGTACGTATAAGCGACGATAATGGTAATATTTAAAGGAGGGTGGAATTTCGTCGAGCTTGTGGTTCTTCAGTGGAAAAGACTTTTATGAGTAAGAATTACTCGCCGTTTTACAACGACAGCTATAATGAGCATGCATTAAGGTCATAAATCTTGGAACACTGTGATGATAACAAAACGTATAGACTCACGGATATTTTTATATGCTTCATATTACACGCATTGCAATGATAGAGAGACCAGAGAGCCAATATAGTGCTTTTTTTCAATCCGAACCGTTCCATTCCACATTTTTACAGCTTTGATCTTAACTTAGGATTATACTACTCTTATTTTGTTGTTTTCTAAGTACTAGATGAATTTTTGGAAGTTTCTCTACATACGTGTGTTGTACCCTCTTGTTGCATTTTACCCTCTCGTTATAATTACAGACAGAGAGGTACAGAACAATGTGAAAAAACGTTCAGCTCTCCACGAACCAAGCTTAAAGTGAGTTTAAAACAAACGCAGAGAACTAATCCTGCTGAATTTTTCTAAACGTTCATAACCAACAATTTTCAGGTGCATTGCACTAAATATCTTATAAAGAAACGTAGGTCTACACATGCACTCTCCTATATGATGGTTTCTCTGTGTCTCCTGCAAACATTCTTCATACAGAACACGAAGTACATAACTTGCACAAGCTTGCATTTACTGACTCGCAGGTACAAAAATCTAATGTTGTAAATTGTACGAGGCAATCCCTAGTAATCTGAAGCTAATGGCCTACAGTTTAGTTTACATTTAAAAGAGAGGAGCTTAATAAGTCAGTAGAAGGAAGAAGTAGAAAAAGAAGGATTTGGGTTCTAGGAAAGAGAAAAAAATGTTTTTATATTTATAATGAGAGATATTCACCTCTCTGTGTCTAGAATTTTCTTGCTTTACACCCAAGTGCAGGCAGGCAGCAGAGTGATGAAACTTTGTACGAGTAAATGATAGTAACTCATCGGAAATGTGTACAAGTACACACAGTACACATATAAGAGAAGCACCACGTATATATATATTTGTATTTTCCACTGCACACACACTGGAGGACAGAATTACTCTGACAGTTAAACCACATAGGTGGGTAAATGGTTATAAGTAATGTAAATATGTACATAATATAATTGAGTTGAGGGCAGCAGGAAGAAATCAGGCAAGGTACATGCTATGGGTATTATAGTGGGGCAGATGTATCCGTTGCACTGATATTCTCATTTGTGAGTCAGTGAGCGAATGAAGAAATCTCATCTTGAGATTTAGAGTTGACTTGAGAGTGCATCCATAACATCCATTCAGTCAGTTCATGG
>JABASC010005020.1:0-10884 GCA_019776185.1 Plutomurus gul
TAAACTTTCACGACCAGTTATCGACTTATTCGCAACGTTGCAACAACTTTCGTGTCGGTTGGGTTACATATGCCAAACCTGAAAAAAGGCAGGATGTGGAAATCCGTCAACTGGAGAATGCATTCTACTTACGCTTAGCCGAATAATATTTCTCTCCTCCCATCTGTTCCGTAAGTTCGTGTACGTCCTTAGCATCTCATATTTCTCCAATAAGAGTCTTAAGAATTCCCTAAACATATCCATCCATCCATTGAGAACACACAAGGAATTGTTTAACACTTTGTGTCTGCTCTCGAAAGCTTTAATCATATTCCTCATACTCAGGCTCTCTCTCTCTCTCTCTCACTTTCTCACCCGCACTCTCTCGTTTTTTCTTACAAATGCGACAACAATTAAATTCACTTTTTCAGCTCGTGTCGTGACTGAAACATATGGAACTAACGAGAACACAATAGCTCCTGCAAGCAATTCCTCAAAATAGATAAATCTACTCGCTAAATTTTATTATTAATGGTAAGTTTTGCTACAAATTAATTTCCTGAAATTCTCTAATCTCTTTGCATTCCACAGTAATTGCAATTTCATGGCATTGCGTGTTGGCTTTAATATTGAGCAATGAATTCTGTGCATAAATTAGAGAAAAGATTGGTGCAGAAATAAATTGTAGCGTGTGAACACTTTTCTTCATACATTTATCAATACGGTATTTATTAATTAATCATACGATACAGCGTCATAATATTTATTGTAATTGTAACACTAACAGTAACAGTTTTGACTTACAGACATTCGCTCATAATCACATCACTTGAATAACAGATCGAGTACAGTTGTCGTAGATATACGATACAGACCAATGCACACTTACCTACCGAATGTGTAGTAGATGCATATTTGTGTTTGTTTTCGGGTTCATTTCCGGAAATCCGATCAATTAAATCTCATTCATGGAGCGCACACAGCAATTACTACTACATGTAGATAGTAGCACACATTTTCCAATCACACCTTTATGTGAACAAATACAACATCGAGAAGTTCATTATACGTATCTGTACATATGTACATACATGTACGGTATTGTAGCAGATAACTCTGGGCAGGAGGGATACGGTCGATGGTGTGGTGGGCAGAGAGATCGTAAGTAACGTTCCGGCTAATTCCATGAATTACAGCATATACTTTGAAACGCTGTGGTTTCTCTTTTATAGCACTACCATTTACAACATCAACAAGCAGAAAGTGGTGTCGGGTCGGGTTACTTAATCAGGTTATGAAAATTATACATGGAGACGCACTGTGCTACTACTAGTAGTCAAGTCACAATCTATCTACTGAGGTATACATACATACATACTTTTGTAATTAGCAAGATCTGCTGTTCTTCTGAAATTCATAAACCTATGCGAAAAAGGTGCTCGGTTACTAATCGTGGCTGCACACTGTCACCGTCACCGGCCATCGGATCTGCACAAATGCCTACATTCTATTGTACTTTATCGAATACTTTTAATGCTCGATGAGTTTCATCTGTTACAATGGCATTTTATTTCACATAAATTCAATTCATTTCCACATAAATTTAAAGTGTTTTTTCATTATCTGCTTAGTTTGTGGTTTAATTCTCATACAGAGATTTCAATTACCTTAGGTGAGACTGTAATTTCACTGCTTATTTGAAGAAAACTTTGTGAATACAGGAAAGCACAGAATAATCACCGTGCTAATCTTTATATACCTATATGATGAACAAAAATACTGACTTGGTAATAGTAAACAGCTCTTATGAAAAAAAAAGTAATCAAACATTTTTTTTAGAATTGAAGCTTATTGAATAAAAGTAGCAAAAAATACTTTAGATATCTGCACATGAACAGAATCCCAACATAAAAATAGCAATATGTAATAAAAATCGCGAAAGGAATTTAGAAATCTATAGTGGAATTCAATAATTTTAAAATATTTGTTTTGCTAGAATATTACGGCTCATTGTCAAAGGACGAAATGAAAAAAGAAACTCTGATAGAATGACTGTTGCAGCCTTTTGTTCCCTAATGAGCTCTATAATATGCTCCTGCTTACTCTATACACATTTACCTTCATATCCAGCAACATTTCAGCTAATTATGTAAGCGTAAAATGAAAACGATGACAATGAAGCTGTCCGTAGAATGTTGTAGTTAATTATTAAAGCTGATAACTGGAATAATTCCTTAGTATTTGTATGAATAAATAATGAAGGAAAGAGTTGCACTAAATGATCCGGTGGAAGAAAAGAGGAGGAATGGAGACTTTCAATGAGTGGCGGGATACATCAGCATTTACATGATGAATATAATTTAAAGTTATTGTATGTAGGTACTTGGAAATGCATTGGTTGGTGATATACATTAGAATTCATTTCAGATGAAAGAAGCAAACTGCCTCTTAAATGTCAATAGTCTATCACAAGTTTTTCTGTCAAATCTCAGGAGTTGGCAGTAATGATCGTCCCTCCTTTCTCTCGCGTACATTTAAGTAACAGGTAGGATGTAAGCTGCATACGTTTCTACTACTTACAGTTTCTCGATGAATTACTTAATCAAAATGCTAATTCCCTCACCAACTACAGACCTCATAAATTTCGTCTGTCATAATATATATTTATCCTTATCGTATACATATTTATGACTAATAAGAGTCCTTACACGTATGACTAGAAGAGACAGACACAATAAATTGCTTACGTGCTATTAGTATTTACAATGTTATCCTTTATGTAGTACATGTAAGTATATAGCTAATTTACATTTATCGTAGTAGTAGCAGTAGTAGTAGTAGTAATAGTAATAGAAGTAGAACGAACTCACGCAAACCCTACCACCCTACCACTCATTCCAGTAATGTACAGATGTGGTTTCACTGTGCATTACATGAATATGTACATGTAGAGGAACAACAGCGATTGAAGAAACACGGGGCAACAACAGCAGCTAGCTTTATACGACATAATACATATACATACGTAAGTACAGTTAACACTACAGAGTACGTATCAGAGTAGCAACATTCATTGTCACAGTATAATAATTCGCCGAGTTAACTACTACACAGAGTCTTCAGGGAATATAGAATATGAATAATTAATAAATGCGGCTTCAGTGATTTCCGTTTGGTCTGACTTTGATATGAGTTCAGGAATTTTGCCGCAGTCCCATTCCGAATGTTAAGAACAGGGAGATTACAGGAAAATTCCCTACAGAAACTGACAGTACACGAGGCGAGATGTTGCCGCTTGTATGTAACTGGTCGTGAAATACGATGTTTGTGTTTATTGCAAGGGCTCAGGTGTCACATCAAAGTCAGACTTCCTTTTCTCAAGTGCCACATCCGCCGTCCACTTAGAAATGGAGTGCGCCCTATTCCTTTGTTTGTGCTTCACTAGTCACTAGTAAGTAGTAGTCATGTAGTTGTTGTTGTTGTAAATAGTTGTAGTAGTAGTGTGGTCTAAACTGTAATTGATTAAGAGAGTGGTGGTTGGGAAGACCACAAACAGAATTGATAATTCGATACATTCATTCAACACTTCTGACGAAGCCGTGCACACTTTCTCTCTGAGCCACCGCTCGAACATGGATCATGTGGCCAACTTAAGCACACAGAGTACACAGAGTACACAGAGTCAGAGCAGGCAACTTTCATTTGGCCAACACACACAGCAACCATCTCAACACAGAGAACAAGAGTCCTTATCCCTTGAAGGAGGGCAATTAAGATCCCACTCGGCTACACAGTTAATCCCAAGTCGTATACGTAGTTTTACACCGCAAAACTATGACCATTGCTACTGATGTAAGTCAACAATTAATATTTACTTAAGATCGTACATAAGTACCCTTATACATTTACAAGTTCTACACTGGGTTGCCTTCCCACCGCTACCTCACTACACCGTACACACATTTACATGTACAGGACGTGAAGTTAGTTAGACGCTTAGCTAATATAATTTTATTATGTGTACAGAATGTGTATAGTACGTATGTTATTATTATTATTATTATTATTACAATAAATGCACCTTCATATCTTCAATCACTCGTTCAGCGTTGAAGCATAGAAATGCCTCCAAGTGGACCTATAGTGTTTTACGTAGCATGAGACGCTATCTGCCTTGTTGACCGTTTGCTAGCATTTATGATAGACTAATAACCAGTAAAAGACATTTGTCATTCGCAATCCCACTACAAATGACTATTTAGTTTGCATGTTGCACAGAAAATGTGCTCACCTTTAAATGTACCTGACCATGAAGAATTTCACATGACTGGCAAAAGAAATACTAAAAGTACAGACTTTGACAAATTGAATATTGTTTTTATTGAAAACAGACTAGGTGTTTTGCAGTTTCCTAAAAAAACGCCCTTTCCACCTTCATTTCTATCTACTTGGCTATTTATTTAGTGTACATTACGTTCCTACTATAGAGCGTAGTATTTTGTTGGGTGTTTGTAAATTTCATGGTTGTATTTTATCAGTACTGATGTCACAGTGTATAAAATAAAGACATGGTGGTTAAATAAGCGTACGTGGTTACATTTCAGGATTTCAAGATAAACAACGACAACTACCGTAAGTAGTTCATAACACCATCATTTGAATGTAATGCATCTGCAGGAAAGACAGTCTAAGGTAATAAGCCTTGTACGCTCCTCTCGGATAAAGTTTTCTTCCAAGCCGAAATGATGTTCGTGTGCAGTAAGATATCAACGCTCATCCTTTTATGTAGAGAGATTTTTTTTGCAAAACTGTAACCAAGACTTTAGTGTACTATAGAGTGAAGTATGCACAGAACAATGTGCGTATCAGTAGTATGTAGTTAGGGTAGTCTAGTGAAAGGTTTGTGGCAATAAAGTAGGATCAAAGTATAAAGAATACACTTCATTAGGTACAAATTTTGGTAAGTTTCTTTATGGTTCTTAAAAAAATGCAAATGTTACTTGTAAGAAAATTAACTGAAATTTGAATAAAGGAGAAACTTTTTTGATTTGTCGTTAGGAGTTAGGTTACGCTTAAGAGAATTCTTATGTAATTTTCTGTTTCTATTTTTCTGTATGTAATATGCCAAAGACAACATTTCTTCATCGTTTAGGATTTAGTTAGCTTTTGAATAGGGAAGGACGCAGACTTTAGAATTGAAAGGATGAAAAGGTGAAAGCGTGTGTGGACACCGACGGTGATCATAATCTGCCTACTAATTGTATGTATGCATGTATAGTTACGTAAGGTATACGCAGGTAAGAATTTTATGTTTCGACGTCGTGGAGTACAATTTACGTGCGGATATGACTCGAGAGTTCTACTTACTCTCCGTTAATGAATTCTTCAATCGTTTCTCCACAGATGATGTAATAGATAGGGCTATTTTTGTTCAATTTGTTAGTTTCGTCGATTGCATGTACAGTGTGGTGTTTGGATTAAATATCTACATTATGTCCACGCAAATGTTGGTTTGTGTCTTGGCTCTAGCTAATATGAATAAGTAATGTAGTACTGTAGATGTATGTAGTTTATATGTACCATATAATTTAGAATAGTGAAATTTACTCTCTCATGAAAACAAACTCGTTGTAGTGGTTCCAGCGAGACTCTTCTGGGTCCATGCCTGGCTTTAGTTCAGCTGAACCTCCGGATGTTCCCGAGCCACAAGAAGCTACACACCTGCAAGTACAAAACACACAATTTTTGAAACTTTATAAATGCAGGCACACAAAATGCACCAAAAGTAAACTTTCACAGGCCAAACCACTTCACATATAACAACAATACATTGGTGTTCTTTTCGGGTTAGAATCTTCCCACGGGATTAAAATTTTCCCAATTTCTATATATTCTGTCTATCCACCACCACGAAAGCCTACAGGATATGCCAACTGCCTATAATTAAGGTGAACCGAGTGCTCCTACCGTAGAATTCTTAATTCCAAAGCCAGATGGAGCAATCGTATGAATTATAAATACTACATTACACTACAAGTATTTATCGACAATAATGTGAAAACATTATTTGAATGATTCAACTGCCACAAGTGTTCACACGAACTTTTGTGCATGTGGTTTGAGATTAGGATACCAACTCTTCAGTATAAAAAATACATTACTATTACTTATGTAATCTATTTTATGACGGATGGAATATAGTCGATTCTTATTGTTAGTATGGTAATTAGCAAATCATTGATTATTTCTTGTGTAAAATTAAAGGGGGGATTCAAAGTCGTTATATGACATTAGTGGATCTACATGTGAAGATGCGCATCTAAAAAAATCACATGAAAAGCTGACAATAAAAGATTACTGTGTTCAGAAAGGGTCTGGTTTGAATAAAGTCTACGTACCAAGATGGATCGATATCATTTTTACTTGACTTGAATAGTGAATGAAAAGAATTCTACCCAAGAGAAAGCATAGGGTAAACGAAGAATTCCCATACACCAATAACATACAAAGCACGTGTTAGTAATACCTTTTGTACATTATAACAGAAATAAAAAAGAAATGAAAACCATCCATCAGAAATTAATGTCACACTATCTATAAAGCGAACTCACAGAGTTGCAAGTATAACTATTACGGATGATCTGTTGTTATTTTTTGTGCACAATAAAATGCATATGGGTGGATAAGATTTGGAAAATGTTTACTCGTTGCCCATGATGTGTCCCATAATTTGATGGTAACAGCAGTAGCGCAGTAACAGTAAGTATCTTTATAAATCATCCAACGGGAACCAGCTCACTTTTATACATTGGCTTATAATTAATGGTACAGTAGAAAAATGGAATAACCAGTAGAAAAACAGAATTTACATTAGTGAAAAAATGAAATTGGCATTTAAAAATAATATAATTGCGAGTAAATGTGAATGTAATTGTCAGTTCAAACAAATTGGGAACTGGTAATAGCCAGTAGACGTTATTGTCAGAGTTTATACAACGTAACCTGGTCCCTTACCAAAAAAGCAGAAAACGGGAGTGGGACTTTCACATTGGTGGGTGATGGGTGCAATGTGTTCGGTCCTACAACTTTTTTTGTAAGGGATCAGGATACGTTGCATAAACTCCTACAATATTATCATATCCGTAATACCACTGACATATAGTTTCATGAATTCATTGTTCACTTCAAGACTCAACCCATGTTCCTCTTCCCCCAACTGTGAACATAGTGTATCTTCTGAACATAATTTGCATATATTTCCTATTACCACCCTTCGTACTGACAATTCCTCTGTTTAAAGGACAATTCCCGGTTTACCAACTGGCATTTCCTATATGCATTCCATTATTCTACGGTATGGAAATTTCCTACTTACCATTACCATTTTTCTACTGTACCATTAATTGAGATCGTTTTTATACATTGATGGAGGACTGAACCTTGGCTGAAGCTTGGAGGAACTTTTTGTGAAAAGCCTAGGGAAGGGCAAGCAAACAGTTTTGATTGTAAATAAAGATTTTGGTGGGTGAAAAGTCGTTCAGTCTGCTCTCTAGACAAATTTTGTTTTACCATCAGTTGGAACGTTATTTCTTTAAGAAGACTTACTTACACGTTCTCTCTTTTATGCAGATAAATACTTCCTCTACCCTTGTGGGCACTTTCTCTGTGACCTTGTGTTCACTTGCTCTTCGAAATTGTATACATTTATTTTTATTTTTTTTATAAAAGTACACTTTTCCATCTATCTGTACGATTACCCATGGGGAAAATGGATAATATTTTCACCTGGACAAACGATCATTTTTCTTTGGTGGAATTATCCTTACATCACTACTGGTTTGATTTTGAATTTTGGTTTCCGACTTTCGCTTTATCATTTCAAAAAGGATTTTGTATATAGATAGGTCTCTCTATAGAGTGCTTTGAGCTTATTATTTCCGTAGAGAAAGCGGGGATAGGTGCCATGGAAAGAGAAAGTCAGGTCGCTCCACGCACTCTGAATCTCTTTGTATATTTTCTGGTTGCACAACGATTCTGTCCAATTGGGATAAGAGCAATACCTTTTATGCGCTACACTTTCTTCTCAAATGCACAATGCTTTCCGGAACGGCATCTTTTGTAATGGAATAGAAAAAGGTTAGACAAAGTTGGCACAGCGGAAAGCCTAGGTAATCCAGTAACTTACTTGAATCCAGCTTCTTGAAGGTTGTCAAATGCTTGCTCCAAAAACAAGTGCTTCAGGAAAAATCGCCCTGTGTATCGGTCCAACGGCCCACGGTCTGGATCTCGACTTTCATTCAAAGACTCGCCAAACACCTGTTTACATATTCAGACAACACAAACTTTGGTAAATATTTTTCAATATTGAACATACACAAATATACTGAATTGCTCGTGTGTTCAAGTGTGTCTGTGTTTATTTTACAATTTTTCTACATTGTCAGCTGCTTGGTACTCCTTTTATCTAGAGTACAAAGTGTACACACTCCATGATGAACAACACTACATTTGTTTGCATTTGTTGGCCCAGTCCTTATTCTTTTTTCTCCTTTCATCCGGGTCTCTCTTTATATATGTATAAAAGCTGTATTGATGCATAGTCTAACTTTTAACTATAGTGTCTTACCGATAAATTACCTTAAAATTATAAAATACTTTTGTAGATTCAACCTTTATACTTTATGAACAAACTTTCCTTCATTTGTAGCCTTACTTTTATATTTTAAAATTTAAATTCATGAAAAAACATTATGAAATGCTTTCAGTCAGTGATTATGTAATGCTCTCAGTTTTAAACTGTCAATTAACGACAAATTAACTTTTATCACAGGGAAAATCTATGCAAGTAAATACGTTTTTAAAGAGAAAGCAGGTTACAAGAATCGCATATTCATGCATCACATGTATTCAAGAGTACAGTACTAGCAGTAAGCACCTATCATGGTCGAGTGAGTCACACATAAGGCTGTAAGTTTATTAGAATTTACTTAGGTTTTGAAATGGAGTTTCAAAAGAAAACATATTGTCAGTATCAGAAAATGATTTAGTAGCATGTTTTGTCATGACCGCATGAAAGCTAGAAAATTTCATTTTGCCGATAAATGAAGAGTTTAATATTGTGAATGGGTGAAAAGGACGGAAATTTACAATTAGAAATGCATTCATGAAATATCTATTAGCATATAATGCCACACACGCACACCAGACTTGACTGCGAGTAGGAGTCACTCTCCCAAACTCTACAGTTCCCCCAAGGATTTTCTTATATTTACGTGTACGTCTCGATGAAATCAATTAGAAGTTCTGGCTGCCTTTCATCTAGTCGCAAATATTTCGCAGATTAGCTTCACATAGGTTTTAATTATCTCCGGCAATATTAACGTAAAGTACTCCTTTTAAAATTTAATTGCAGTACTTTGGGGGAAAAGGAAATGAAAAATTATGATTAAAGATGCAATTCCAGCATTTAGTAGAAAGAGGCGAAGCACTTTTTCAGGAATCAACACGTGTACCTCTAAAAACAGAATTACAGCAACAGATCTAAAATATCTTTCGTGTAGAGCATAATTATGAAACGAAAGCGTCATTATCGCGCTGCTACAGTTACCATAAATTTTTCTCCCCCATTCATTCATATCCTCAGTTGATTGCAAACAAACAGATTGTGTAATCATAATTATGGTTTATGTTACGGTGGCTGAATTCTCCCTTACACAAATACGATAATATGTGTGTGCACTCTGTGCACCGCGAACACAGCACAAGAGTCAGAAAAGCAGCTTTGCCAATAGATTTAAATCTTTCAGCACTTGTAAGTAAACAGAAGGCTCAGGTCTTACCAAACTAAACAAGATTATCATAACAAGTTTAGCTGATATATTAGCTAAATAAACGGAGAACCGTGCACGAGTTGATATTTTGATTTATGGTTGTGGCAGGGGCTTTCCTAAATGTACTTTCGTGTCGTCATGAAAAGAGAGAGAGGGGGGGGGAGTACCTGCACACAGTTATCGTGCACCCACACACCAAAGGAGCTCACTGCTGCAAGTCATGCTAAGAATTCATTCGCAAAAGTTCTGCGAGTACACATAAATAAATCATGTCCATAGTTTAATGTAGTCTAATATTTAATGTGGTGAGCGAAAGCCAAAGGTTGGCTGAATAGCAGTTCTCAATCATAATGTTATCACACATCGCGACTTCTTCTGTTGCATGCAATCCCATTTCTATTTATAGACCATTAGCTTTTGAAGTCTGCATCAGCATAAATACTGCTGCTTGTATTAAGTGTTAATAAAATGTTCGGATTTCAACAATATTACAAGCTTTGGAATTGGGAAGGTGGATTGGACAATTCAAGAGGGAAAAGTCAACCTCTTTATTATATTGTCCATTAAGAAATGCACTCTTGTATCCGGGCAGGTCGGGATACACCGTGTAATGTACGTGCCGGAAACAGATAACTAAACGTGAAACAAAGTTGTTAAAATGAACAATAAAACAGATTTGCCAACAGGAAATATCAATCCGCCTATTACTTTATTCATTCACAACAATTTCTCTATTAGAATGATGTTGCATTTATTTAACATGTGCATAAATACAATTTCTATGCAGATTTTGTGGCCCTATCGATCATGCAAATATTCCATTTCATTTTAAAACAAATTGCACAATTCAAAGTAGAGGAAAACAGTAAATTTAACACTTTTAAGCTACATACTTATTTTTCTTTATCTTCATTTAAATTTGTACTTGAAAACAATTTATATTACCTACTCTTTTAGAAAATGTTACAGCAAATCCTAGCACCATAATTCCTATCTTGCCATAGCTAACTGATGCTTTTATTCTGGGTTCAAAATTTCCCAGTTAGTTTCACGAATATCTTGACTTCTGGTTACA
>JABASC010005021.1:0-10881 GCA_019776185.1 Plutomurus gul
CTCTCTCTCTGATATGCAGGCATATAATAACACACTCAATCACCATTCACAAATACAATGAGAAACGATAATTCAAATCGATATTTTTTGTCTCGCTTTGCGTTTGGTAAATGTTAATGTGAGTTTTATTTATTTTTCACTCATTCTTTCTTGCTTTATTGTTTATCACGGTCCTGCATTGTCTGGTCGACTAATTTAGGAGCCCACGTATAAAGTTATAATATTCAATTAGAATCCTGCTTAAGCAAGATGTTAACGTTGTTGTACATTATTTTTCGATCTACCTGAATGTAATATTTATGTATGTCTACTGCCTTTTACCTTTTGAGAGAGACATTTTTGCGAGTACATTATTCGCCCGCTGCCTACAAGTTATCGCACAACTTTTGACACTTATTAATACAATCTACGGCTTCTCATTCTAATCACTTGCTTGCCAAATAGTAATATTTACGTGTGTACACGATGTGTACCTACAAATATTATATATAGTACAGTATTACACTATAGGTATATATGAGCATATCTAGGCGAACCAAATGAAGCAACTTTTTCTTTGTCACTTCATCTGAGACCATTGAAGGTGTTCAACTCCTGCACTTTGGCATGCACCTGAGCTCCCCGCCCAGCTTCTCGTCTGAATTCCTTCTAAAAGTCACAATGGATTATTACGCTCCTGTGATCATAATTTCATAGCAAAACAGAGAAATTCCACAGCCAAATTATTTTTACAACTTGTAATTGCACCGGAGGCAGTACACTAAATATGTTTAATTACCATTTAGTACTACATTTGCAGATTGTTTGCAGTGATTAGATTACAAATACAATGACAACTGACGTACTCGTATTGTATTTGCAAGGATTAAAAAGATTAGCAGAGAGGATTAATATTTGCATTGTACTTTGTTGGGACGTAAATGGCAATCTCTTCTGAAGAGACAGTCGTATCCGAATATAATTAATGTACACTTTGAACCTGTCTGATGTCTGTGATGTCTATTTATTTAAATAGTAGTAATTGTTGAATGTAAACAATTGTAGGTAAATACTTGTATGCATTTACATGTGCATTTATTTCTGTAAGTGATAAGTAATTCCAGTCGTTCATCAATGTCATGTCACTTGTAATTTGAATGCTATCTCTTGATACACTTTAAAAAATTGCAGCAGCAGCGTTCTCTCTTTCTCTTCCACTCTCTCTCTCTCTCTCTCTCGTCTCTCTCAGGTTCTGATTTATCTCGACAAGTTCTAGAGAAAGAAGAATTATAATCACTCGTTTGGACTTGTGAAATAATTGGAGCAGAGTTGTTCATTATGTCAAGCATATCATGACACGACAATGACATGGTCCAAAGGAATCACATAGCTAACAGTCTAACCACCACCACGTACCTGATGTATTTACTACCTTATTTGCTGTGTCCACATCTTATTACATGTCTTTACAAGTTCATTCTTTCAAATTCAAACTTTTCAAGGCGAGACTTTTTGTCTTTATGACAGGTTCATATAATTGTAATAATGTACTGGTGGTGGTTGGACACGCAGTTAACGACTGAAAACGAAACCTTAATAAAGTATTTAAATTAATTTGTTTCTTCTTTAGTGGAAGAGGCAGTTAATAAATGAAGAGTAAGCTGTAGTGACGGCTGTTGATGTGCGTTTAAGTGTTGGAGGAGAGTCGTATGCGCATGCTCACCCCACCACAGAATCTTAAATGTAACGGGCAGATAAGTAATTGCAGTGACCACATTAGTTTGCAAGTACATTTCCATAAGTGACAAACAATTGTTATTAGTGCCATTAACACTGCGACCATAAACTGAACAAAACAGTCTACTTATTATATTTATTGTTCTGGTCAAACAATGGAGGAAGGTAACAGATAGTTTAGTTTACTACGGTGCACACTTGAAGAAGATAGAATCCAAAGGTCTAATGAATTAAAACTCATTAATTTCACATTGTACGCCAGTGAATTGCACTTCGTTCCCACCATTTATTCCAACATTCTTGGCCTAGACTCAACATTTCAATGCAATCTCTCCATTTTCCCAGTTTCTCACTGTGCCAGTACGTTAGTAGTGGTCGTTGTAATACCCATTCGTAGGTGACTGCATAACTATAATTTTGTCCCATGGAATTTCATTCACGATTTACACTGTATCTCTACTATATATGTATGTGTTTATAGTGTACATAAAGTGTAACGGTGTAAAAGTCATAGCCAGGGCACAGCTCACGATCATATAGAAACGAAGGCCTTTTTCATTAAGCAATTAAAATTAACTCTCTGCTTGTTCTCAAAACACAAATATCTATACAATATAAATATATCTGCGTATTTATGTCTTCATAATAATAAATCGTAGCCGAGTGAAGGTCGAGAATGGTTAATCTACATACACACACACACGCTTATTTATGCTTACACGTTCAGGCCCCCTACAGTACATTCGAATATCTTTCTCGAAATCCATTTGGGTGGCATCTTCAATCTCGGTGATATTCTAACCAGATCTCACATCTGTCAAATTTCTTCTTCTGAACAGGAAAAGATTCTCTAGCTTGGCCTGAATGTATTCCCCTGCACACACGCTCGTTGGTAATCTTATTTTAATGCTTATTCGTATTGTTAGTTAGTAGTGAGGAATTGGTAAACAGACAGTCTCCGTCCTTTTAAGTCCGCATTTCCAAGGAAGAAGTGTAGGAAGTTTGCAGTGAACAGTTAACATACTTTTATACAAGTACGTAAACGGATGAAAGTGTCCGCCCCTTTCGTAATGCATTTCGGATTCGTATCATCCAACATAAGTCATTTCATTTAATCTTTCCATATAACATTTTATTTACTGCCCCATAAGGAATGTAAATAGCACTCGTACACATTCTACAGATGTGCATAGAAAAATTGCATTTTTATCCTGTTGACTGTTGACATGACGTTGTTGTGTTGTGGGTGCTTTTCTCGGCTCGAAACGAAAGGACGCCAACGTATAAGGCACCCAACGGGTTGTGGTGAGCGAATCGCCGCATGAGTTGACTTTTGCTCGCTCCGGGCCAAGCGAAGCGACTTAAAATACAGATCTGTATACACGGTCCACATCTAAATCATATTTTGCTCTCTGTCTCTGTACTGGCTCTTATCTAATTACGTACAAGCCAAATTTAAAATGTGACATGTATTCGTTATGAAATCCAATGCTAATGCAAGCTTTTATAGCGATGAAGCAGATTGTAAAAAGTGTACAGTTTAAATCCGTTGAATTCCTTTGGTGATATTCTCATATTAAGTCGTATGGCAATCGGCGAAGCAAATTCTGTGATGCGAGCGTGTAAAGACAAAGTCTTAATTTATCCATGCAGCATTAGTGATGATGGCAGGGAATCTTTTTCATCCTGTCCATTCGAAATGGATCCAAGACATGCAGACATTCATTTCGCTGACTGAGATTCTAACTGGGCGCACAGCTACACTTGTTCCAGAGGGATGAGACTGAGACGGTTCGTAAATAAATAGAAAGATTATTTCATTGGATCCTTTCAAGAGTTTAAAGTTGCCAAGTTACTATTCTGCATTGACAGAGAAGTGGGCGGACTACTTTGCAATGAACATAACAAACGTTAGCAAATTAAATGAAAGACCTATCTTCTTACAACAGGTACTTGCACTAATATATGACATGAACTTGCATTATTATTATATCACTTGCTGCAGAGTCAAGTCCACACGGAACAATTAAATTAAATACTCCAATGTTCTCCGCCGCTACAAAGTGCTGGGTTTATAATCTTTATGCTGTGTATGCAAATAAGGAGCTATGCTATTTAAATCCATTTCAACCTCCGTCTGTGTTTAATCTGCGAAAAAATTAAGCCCCAGAAGTGCATTCTGTGCCATGCTCGTCGTCTCGTCTCATTGGCAGATTTTAATTCAAATGTAGATCCCGATTAAAAGAGCAACCGATTATTACACAAAAAAGGATGTACTACGTACGTCCATCGTACAGAATGTTGTTGGTCATCAGATATCAGATCAAATAGGTAATGGGAATTATTGGACTCTAAATATAGATTAATGTCTTTGGTTTGTACTAAGCAGCTACTCGGGTACACTCGTATTCTATTCTGTATAGTAAATCTAAGTTGTTCCTCATTAGAATTCACAATTGTGTCGTGTCGTGCTCAATGCATGTGTTATTATGCAATGTTCGTCAGCATCCAAAGGAAGAAAGCCCCATGTCAAGTCAGACAAGACTTAATAAAAATGCAATTCAAGCGTGTAGCCACCAGACACGTAGCAAGTTGTGTGTTCTGTGTGCACTGATATTCAGACTTTGCAGACACAGCGGAAAGGAATACAGTTAGGCGCACCTTATGCCGTTGCACAATTAGAGCTATCTATCTCTCTTTGTTACTCACTCACGGACTTATCTCCTCATTTGCATTATATATTATGTAATATAGGCTAGGCAAAAAATCATACAGAAATGGGTCACTGTTCTTCAATTCAAGAAAGAAATTCAATGGAAACGCTGCTACCAAGTTACTGTATTGTGTGAATGTATGTAAGTTAAAACATTGCAAGTTCACCTGAGAACAGGTGTACGGGCTGGCTGGGGCACTACCTACTCTACTGCATCTATTAACTAAATGCATTTCATTGTGGCCCACAACAACGTAATCTATTGTGGCGAATTGAAGTTCATGAAATTTCTATTCCTTCTGTCACTAAACAGATGAATTTGCCCATTTCACATTCTACCTTTGAAACTGACCATTCAATTTGCACGTTCTTCGATCTAGTACAACGCACCATCACCGTACTGTGGGATAGTAAACATAATGTGCACTTATACGAAGCACTGGAGGCCAAAAGTATACTTACTAAATAATACGTAGTAGCGATGTTCACGAAAGAGAGTGCAAAGTGCTTGATATTATATTTATTGTAAGCTTGTTTGTGAGTGGCCTGCAGAAATGACACGACTTATCTTTTTCACACAGTTACCTAGTTTTCTCATATTCTCATCACAATCGTAAATTAACTGTCTGTTCTCGTGGCACGGTGGCCAATGAACAGAACAGAACTTTACGAATAAAATGGAATGGGAATGGAATGCGTTCAAGTTCTCATGGGGGAGCGTGTGGTTGTCGGACTTTCAGTGTAATGTGTTTCATTTATTTAATAAGTGTCCTGATTGGGAATAGGTGCACGGTTGCAGAAATATGGTGGTGGAACTGCAATTATTGTTGTCTGGGTATACGTACATGCATCAAATAGGTATCTTACAGAATTCGCATGGTTTATCCATCAAAATTACTTTGTATTGTAGTTACAGACTGGCATGCTAATTCTAGCTAAAAATTATTAACGTGCACTGTTCTGCTGCTCTATTCGTGATTGTGTGTATCGTAGACAAAAGGGAAATGCTGGCAGCATCTATACGCACTGGCAGAGAAAGACTATAATTTGGGGAGACAGGCTGTACTCACAATTAAAAACGCATTTAAATACCGGAGACATATAAAAAGGGCTAAACAGGCATTCTTCCAGAGAATAATTATAGATTGTGCGTGGCTGTAATATTTATTGTGTCAGTATCGTGTTCGTTGTATGCTCAACAATGTCTACAGGCTGTGTACATTTCTATTGAGGCAGTAATAGAATGATTGGTAGGTACAATGGGTGATGGGTGAGTGCAAAAACTGATACTCAATATTAGCATCATGTTCACATTAATACGAAGCAGAATATTTGAATTAGCATTAGATTTTCCTCTTGAAGTGTTATAATTAGATACGGTGCGCTACAAAGTAAATACCTGTCCCATCAATCATCTCTAAATATAATAAACCGATGGTGACCACCACCACCACCAGAATCATCAAGACTTGTTTGCATTCAATATCCAAACCTATAATACTGAATATAATACTGAAGTCTACTGATGCAAATAAGTTAGTGGGACGATTAGGATACATAATAATATCGTGTACTGGCACAATGTGAGTTGTGTCTGAATGTGATGTACCCACAATGGCCATAATCTGTAATACACGGATATAAATATTGTAATGATGCTACAAGTATTTAGATGGATAACCTAGCCAAAAATCGATAAATGTGAGACAAAGTATAATCCACTTGTTTTAGCAGCATGTAAACTGTTGTGCTTGGGATTAGCTATAGTTAAATATATTTAGTATACAGATATATTTAACACATTTAAATATTAGAATTTATGCTGTATCGAGTATTAAAAGGGGGGAATTAGAGCCGTGACACTTTTCTCAGGAACATTGTCTCGCATAAGATGATTAGCAAAGATTAGATCCAAAGGAAGATTTAAAAGTTTCAAACAGAGTCAGCCAGACACGAAGGGATTTGGAATTAAAAAATAACATGCCATGAATTTCACTCGACATCTTTCTTTCTTTCTCACACTGATTACCATTATCTCTGATCTTCATCATAAGTCCGGCCACAGTGACTCGTCTTTAGCATTACACGTTAGTGTTGCCCTTTAGGCCGTGTTGCTGTCCCATCTTCCCCGCTCATGTATAGTACCTACGAACTATTGCACTTTTCCTACCTGAGTCGTCCAACCTGCCTCAGCATTGCCTGGTGTGCACCCTGGTGACTTTTGAAGTCCAGTAACGTTGCACCGAGTGCTGTGTCCCCTAATAACCCTTGCATGACTGCACTGACTGCACACAATATTCCAGGTACTAAGTAATGTATCTGGTTAATGGTGCTAGTCTCATCCTCCTATTTATTCTCAAGATTCACTTCCACACACAGAGAGAAAGAAATACGTAATGTACTACTTGGAGTTAAGCATGGATTTTAAGGTAGATGGACGGAGAAACAAATATCGATTCAGGATCGATATGAAAGCACACAACAGATATTTACTGCAAAGGTAATAATATCTGTATTACGATGAACATAATATGATAATGATAAAAGTAATAAGGCAAGTCTGCTTAAAAACTCTCCACTCGACTGTAATGTAATTTAAAGGAGAAATGAGTGCCGTTTATCTCATTACTTATTCGCTATCTCACCAGCCATCAATTCATCACGACAAGACTCTTTATTGCACCATACATTTTCGCCATTCCCTTCCCTTACATTAAAATTCTTAGCTCTTCCTCCATACACGAACTTACATACTATTCTACACTATAACGCTTATCTGAATCACTATAACTACTATAACGAAAAATAGTATACGAGAATACCTAACCTGCTGATTGACTGACTCGACTGTGGGGTGAGAGCCGTTTCAGCTTCAACCCGGATGATTCGAAGATATTGCTCCTTGCATTATTAGTGGCAATGCTTGAGCATCGTCATCCGACGAGGCAATAAGCCACCCAGCCAATGAGCAATGGAATATTATTTAGAATGGCTTCAATCTGGTCGTAGTGTCTTCAGTGACTGAGCTCGAGCTCCCGCAAAGTTGCCCATAAACTCCAATAAGCCATGGGAAGGTGTAATGTAGTAGGTACTATAGGTATACCTTGATACCAGATGCACGCAATAGGACTGTTCCACTGTAGAATAGCATTCTTAACAGTAACACAGATCACAGTGGTGGTTGGTGATGGGATAAAATTATTCGACTCGATGTACTTGGTTGGACTACATATATAATCATACATTATCGTGTGCAGCAGGTAGACGACGAGACACAACGCGAATTGAAGATCATTTTCAGTGACCTAGACCTTGTCTGGTCAACTTTACTAAGCCATCCGTCTTTCTCTTCTTAGCTCTGCGTAGCAGGGTGCAATCCTATCAAATGCTAATATCAGAAAATTGTTAAACTATTTGCACAAACCTTTACAGACTCGCTCTGTCACACTCAACCAGCAACTTCAGCTCCAAGAATACAAAATTATATTCTACTGTTTAACAATTCCAACACTTGCTACTTTTTCTACGTCTCACGTATTTATATTATTATAATCTACCTATGATAGGTATATTCATGGGTAAACATCGGCCAACCAACACTATAGATCAAGTGTATCTGTACCTACACTAAGCTTTTTAATGCTTAACAAGTGTGCACATACTTATACAAAACAGTGGTGGTGGGTAGTGTACTGTAGTAGGGAGAGATGAGTCAGTTCTTCTCCATGAGACAAATTAACATAATAATACCGGTAGATTGGCATAGATAGGTCTAACAATAAGATTAAGCTCCGACTGGTTCATTCATAATATAACAATCAAATGTTCGAAAAAGTCTATGGAATATTAATGACTTTGTGGTTTTCTAAAACAATTGAGTCAAAAAAATGGGAGAAGCGATTTTTTCTCATGTCATAAAAGTGGATCACTGTAACAAGAAATGTTATTGTCCAAGTCTGCCTTTTTACAATGAATTGTTCTTGTTTAATGTGGATAAATATTGAAATTGTATTCATTCACTCGTTCAAGCATGGCCCGTTAATATTTACTGACTGTCTGAACATCCATTGTGATGAATCAATGAATACCATCAGGTGTAGTTTAGGAAAAGCAGTAGCTAAACTAACTAATAAATAGCCAATTTAAATAAGTACGCACAGGCAAGTAAAAGTCGAGTTGCACAAGCGATCCAGTAATTGGGCATAGGAAAAAATGATTTCGTCTGGAAATATTGTTTTGTATATTCACAGTGCTGCTGTTTAAGTGTTTGTGACCGGTTCGGGAGATTTTCTTCAAGAAGCCCCTGTGAACCATTAAGCGCAAGAACCAGTCGAATTTATTGGTAATATTTCAAAGACGTTGTGTGGCAATTTATCTTAATAATGGAGACTGGTGATTCACAAGACGTGAGTGTATTCAATATCAACGTTCCTCAGTAAAGCCGTTGCCTCTCTTAAAATTATTATCTGCTCACTCCTCTCGCTCTGCTCACCAGGGAGCTTTAAAGACTTGTAACCTTTCAATTATCTGACTCGCGGTTTTCAACTTCTCCATTTGCCATCGTGGGCTCTGTGCAAACTCATTCGATCTTTCTGTGGTCCGCTCAAAGAATTAAGATTCAAACGCAAATTCGTTAGCTTATGCGTTGAATTCCATGTAGAGCGTAACAGGCCCCCCTTTTAACCTTACCTTAATAACTGCTGCATTTAAGGCAGCGTATTACGCAGCCACACGTACCACCGGTTACGTGCACGGACTTGAGCTAACCATTCAGCAGAATGCAACGTCATTTAATCTTGCGTCTAGCTGCCTAAATTCAGAATTTGGTGTGTACTAGATTTTGTTATTTATTCTCATTCAATAATAAAAATCCTTACCTTATAATTAACCTTTACGCTCAATTCCTGAATTTTTAGCTGTGAGTTCCTGTGACTGGTCAAAGTAAAGTAAACTTGTATGAATTTGGTGAGAGCACGTTTTGACCTTTGCCTTAAGCAATCAAAGGTATATTTACAATAGTTATTATTTCTTTTATTGACCTTAAGTATATTATTATATGCCCACCGTGGATTTTTATAGAAGACAGAACCAGGAATGATAACGCTGGCCTAATCTCATCTGATTCTGCTGCTTACTTACGTAGTTACGTATCGTCCCAAGACCATAGTGCACTTACTTCCAAGTAAAATCAATTCCTACGCTTGGAGGGATGATTCCCGTTATTTTAATTCTCCGTCATTCTCACTCAATGCCATCGTGTCAATGTCATGAAATGTAACCGGATTTAACGTGGATCTTTTAGAGACGAGGCACACAGTCAAACAACAACAAACTGTGATCAGATTGATCTCTTAAGGATTTATATCTAGATCTGCTGCTTACTTTTATTATCTTATTTACCACCTACAATACTTACAATTAGTATTGGCATCACAATTCACTCACGTCCCACCTATAATAAAACATTCACAAAAATTGTGAACACACGTTCTACTATCCACGATCTTACTGTTGTCTCAATCTGGTACAGTGGCTCACTTATTATTGGGAGCTTTGTATCCCACTTCCCAATTTAAATTTATGGAAATTGGTTGCACTGTTTATAACTGCCCCTAGTAATAACTTACGCTTTTTTGTAAGGACAGATATAAATTGTGGTGGAATTCCAAGAACTAAGTAGACATTAGTATTTACTTTGTGAACTGTATATTTGCCATAAGTATTTTAGATACTTGTTAGGCACAACTGGTTGTTGAAACACAACAGGAAATTAAATTGGAACATTCCGCCCTGGTGTAGAATAGAGTGAAGCATAATTTGATCAACAGAGTCCAGAGCTAAGCTAATTGTTATTGTAAGCTCGCACATGAAAACGTTTGAATTGACCGTTTATGGGTACAGCTACTAAATGCATTTCATCGTAGACATCGCAGTGCATTCCAAATACAGAGATTTATGGGAGATGAAAAGTTGAAGACGAGACTACGATAAAAGATAATGTCAGAAGAAAGCAAAGTTGCATCTCCTATCCAACCACATTGCAAGCACAACACACTATATAAGTAAATATATCCTATAGTGTACTGTATTACTGTATGTACATACATATACCAATATGAGCGACATTGAATGTAAGGTAGGTAGTCATATGAAATTCTTCATGTCGGCGGCAGCAAAGAGATCAACTCATCTGGCTCACTATCTCCTGTGTTTTGTTGTGCTATAGAGCATAAGATACGCGAGAGGATGCAGACATGTGACGCGATAGAATCCGGTTGGATCTATTCGATTGCAGCAGATTAGATTACCCACAACAACAGCATCACAGACACAGCGGTGGTGGTATGCATAATCGCTTAGCTATGTATTCAATCAAATTGAAGTGCATCGGTTCCTATACCTTCCTACCAACTATGGCTATGTCTGTCTGTTCTAAATGCCTACGTGTAAAT
>JABASC010005022.1:0-10880 GCA_019776185.1 Plutomurus gul
GAGCAGGCAGAAATGTGGGAACAACAGTATTTCTATAACCGAGCACAAGATTTTCGACAAGCCAGAGGACAAGGATACTCAGAAAGATTAGTCGATGAAAATCACGATGAAGGCCTAGTTGGCTACTTTTTTCGACAGAGACGACGTGCAGGAGCGGGATCACCTTCAAACAATGCAGAGCCTCCCTCAGATGAATTTATTCAAATTCTAGTTGACATGGGATTTGAAAGAGACAGAGCTATAGATGCTCTTAGAATCTCAAGTAATGACTTGGAAACAGCTACGAGCATTCTCCTTCGACAATGAGCACATGTGCACAACAATATGACGGCTCACACCCAAAAGAAAGGTTGGTAATTTATTATAAATGCATAAACTATATTGGTTTCCTACAAACTGTAAACATAAAAGAGCTCCTCCGCAATCGAAGATATTTCTTTACGATTTATTTGATTTTTTTACACTAATAGATGTGTAACATCAACATAATATATTGTAATTGCATTTGATTTAAATTGTTTTGTCCAAAATTATATTATTATATTCGTTAATGCATCTTCTGTTATATCATATTAGGGAGCACTGTAGTGTTGAAAACAAAATATTAGTCAGCTACCCAGAAATTACTCGCATGTATGATTTACACTTCGTGAATGACGCAAAAATGAGTGAAGTGACAGGTAGCGTAAATGGGTGATAAAAGAGTTTTTATGAATAATCGACTCTTCTGTGTTTATGATTCACTTACCTATACACAATCTGTTCCAACTAGATCAATATTTATAGTTATTGTGTTTAGTCAACTTTGCTAACACGTCAAATTGAAATAAATTATATAATTCAAAGATTTATTGTTTAATTTTATTGATTGCATGTGGTAATCATAGGTCAACCACAGATAAACATTTTATTAGGACAAGGCGCTCTCAGAAGTTTTGACTGCCCATGTAAGAAAGCTAAAATAGATAGTCAATGCCAGTGAATTTTTCTGGGGTGTAGAGAACGTTGTTAGGGTTAGGCCAGTCCGGAATAAACAATGCGCCAAAAGCAATTACAAATAACGGTGCTATTAGCAATGAGATAACAAATGGTGTTCCAGCAGCTATTGACACTTCTCTAATAGCCAGCAGCCCCAACCCTATAATTCCTACTGCTGCAGGAATACTTTTAGAGAAATCAATTAAGGGATCCGGTCCATCAGTGGAAATATCGTGCCGTACAGTTGCTGCCAACCGGTGTGAAGAACCAGATTTCGCTTAAAAACAAAAAATATGTTAAATGGGAAATTCGTGAAGAATTTTTTTTCGTATTCTGATTTCACTTCAATAACCTTTTTCAATAATTGAAGAACTTAAACCGTTTGAGTATCCCGATTGGTCGAAAAATATTTTTTGTGGTTTTTGCCTGTTGCTTTTATAATGCTCTATTTCCGTGTTTGCAGAACTGCTTAATAAAATTAGTAGGTAGCTTACGAAAATGGGAGATATAAGCATTATTTATTTCTGGAAAATAGAATAAAATATAAACAATTTTATTCCAGAGGAAATCAAAGATATGTATATAAATTTTTGGTATGAAGAAAAATGAATGACAAGCTTTCGTAGTTGCCCTTTCAATGAATGATGAGAACTGATTGCGAAGAGAACCTACACAAGGGGTAAAGACGGCTACTTAGATGTTTACCAGGAAATGTCAACAAATGCCACTGTAATTGCACGACCGCTTGCAACAAACGTGATTGCAATTCATAATTTGAAGTTATATGATGAATGGTGGACGGGGTGGACATGTTATTGGTACAATCTCTGTCAATGTGTGCATAAGTATGCGATCCGACAAGTATTATCATGGTGCGCATCTGTATTACTTTTCTCGGAGAGGAAATTAAATATTCTTCGAAAAGGTATTTATCCCTTCTTTCATTAAATCCAACAAATATTGTCGATGTTTATTAAATATGAATTATTTATTTGTTTGGTACACGACTAATTTTTCTGCTATCTGAAAATTGAAAATACATACATGTTCATAGTCATTATTGAATGACTTTGACTTTGATGGTTGTAGAAACAGACATGAAATCGAGTACTGACTTTCGCGTTCGGTATGCAAGTTGGTTATGTACGTGTTCATCGTCATCAGTTATGTGTGTTTGTCTATTTAGCATTTAGCACCAACAATTTGAGACAGCATATTTATTTTCTACTACTACTCTCTCACCTTTATGATTGCGTAACACAGTCACACAACCTCACACGCACACATTTACCTAGGTAAAAGTAATATGCATCTTGCATGTATGCATCATCATCGTTTCATTGAAAAGGTCATTTGTAAGCTTATGAAAGGACACATTCATTCGATGCATTTTGCATTCTTTATTCCATAAAACCACGAGCTCGCGCACTTCCAAAAAATAGCATTTCCCTAAATATTGTGAAAATACGAAAGGAGTAGACAGCAGAATGATCTTTATTCAGACGAACATGAAATCAATTTCCATAATTTTCTTTTCTCCCTAGAATGAGTGTTTGTGATGCCTTTACTCACCATTGCGGGGGAAAGCGCAACGGCAAATTGTTCTAGGGTCTTTAAATACAACTAAAACTTGAAAGTGACTATCAGATAGATTCAATTGCAACTTGTAACTTGTAGCGAAAGTTCATTTTGCTTAAAATTGCCATCACTGGAGAAATATCTGAAATTTTATTAACATAAGATAATAAGATTCCTTTTTTGCATATTAATGTTTACAAATATTTTACATAAGAAAAATTTACATATTATTTTTGCACAAAAAGATTGTTACAATGGAACATGCTTATAATAATTAATGTAAGAGTGCATACTTCTGTGTGCCATCTTTTGTATATACATTACAAAATTCTATTTATCCTTTTAATACTAATTTCCTAAAACGAAAATTACATATCTACGAATTTATAATTCACAATAAATGCACTCAGTTAAATCTTGTATTAATGTCTGCAACTACGTCCACATATTTGAAAGGAAATAGTCAGCAAAGCCAGTAAATTCGTCCGTGTATAGAACATTATTCGGATTCGTCCAGTCGGGAACAAACAATGCAATTGAGGCAATTGCAAACAATGGAACAATTAATAGCGAAATTAATATCGGAGTTTGAGAAGCCGTTCCCAACTCTCGAAGCCAAAGCAATCCTTGAGCAGCCACCTTATAACAAAGGACAACGTAAGTACAAAATAGTTGTATATATTTATATTTGTACATATCTTTATAAGTATCTTTATATGTGTGTATTTACTCCTGTTGCTGCTGGTAAATTCCTATTCCAATCTATTAAAGGATCGGGACCAGCGACTTCCGTTACCACGATTTGCCTCGGAGAAAAGATTGAATTCTCTGTAGTGGTACAATTGTACAAAAATATTTATGTTTATGTTTACACAATATAGCAAAGTGATTTTAGTTTCCTCTGTGGAAATTTTTATACAAACCAAATTATTTATTTCGAATATTTTCTTGAAATTTGGTGACCTTTGGCCTGGTTTAGAGGGAATCTAAAAATAAATTTTGCGGTTAAAAATTATGATTGAGGAAACTAAAATCCGCTGATATATATAGTAGATTATTTTAAATTCGCAAACATTTTTCACAAGTTTTAATTTATTTATTTTACCTTTGGTCGAAATCGAGTAATTTCCAGATTGTGCAGAAACGAAGGACTTTTGGGCTGTTTCGAATACTGGTGTACGTGCGTACACATTTTTATTATGTACTCTATTGTTATTTCTGAACTTGGCATTTACTTTGATACCGGATAAAGTGATTAAATAAAATATGAAAACGGAAGATTTGTTCATTTTAAACAGTTTCTCTGAATCTGTCCTGATCTATGATCACAAAATGGAAGGAGACCTATCAAATTGGAAGATTTTTCTTGTGATCCAAATGAGAAAGAAGGAACAGGATGGTTGCACTTCGGTACAATGTGGAGGAACACGGTTTCGTTCCTTGCCTCCTATATATACCCTCCTGAAATGAGGAGTCCCGGAAATGTCACGAGATTAAAGCATTCATTGATCATGAGTATAAATAATGTTGTGTGAATTATTTGTTTGCTTTAACATTAAATTATCATCTGTTGGTACATAAGAATTGAAAAGAACAGGTTTCTGCATAATTTGTGCTGCTCGTTAGCACTCACAAACTATGGTGACAAATTACATACCGCGATTTGTCCAACTTCTTTAAAACCCTTTTAGTCCTGTTACACATATATAGGATCCATTACGAACATTACAGAAAAAAGAACTCATGGAAATTATTCGTATTCATTCGTTCACCGTAGTCTGATATGGCACATGAGACTTTGGCCATGAATATCTTACTACTATTGAATCAAGTTAAAAGTACAATTTTTCATTGTGTTGTTATAGCTAATGGGACCAAGAGGTCAATGCGTTCACAGAATTACTCCTTGTGTTAGTTATTTCATCCATTAATTGTTAAATATTCCGTTGTTTTTTAGAAGATGACATTTTCCTCTTACCACGCCAAAAAACATCATTGAATTAATATATCATTGATTTTTATACAAATGAAATCAAAATTCAGCGTTCCTTTTTGTCCGGATGAAATTCCCCTTATCCATCCATGGACAAAACGGATGAAATGGAGAAGGATTACATGTACAACGGTAAACGCAATAATCCAGAAGGAAAATTGTCAAACACGAAAGAATAATCACTAAAAATAATCTATTTAGAAAAATCTCTTGTTGATAAAATTGGACTGGGGCTGGTAACAACTTTTTTCAAGTAAATTTCAACAGTAGATGCACTTGGATTCGTCAATTAATTTTTTTAACGCGAAAGATATTTCATTTCATCCATTTTGTCCAATTCATCCACACTCAAATTTACTATGAATCGATGCCTTATTGTACGCTATTTCGTAAGCCAGGAATTGATTGACACCCTGCCAATTCCATATAAATTCCAATAAGGAAAGCACTTTTCCAGATAAATTTTTTGGAGGATTTATAAACAGACATTTATCAGACTGCTTAACTATGATCGGTTGTTTTTCGATCCCGTTCATGTCATCATTTTATAAAGCTACATTGCACATAGTATAGCTACAACAAGGTTTGAAGAGATGTTCTCTATTCGTCCCTTACCTACCTTAAAAGTAAACAAACAACACTGTACGGAAATAATGTATGAATACAGAACTTTACATAAACAAACAGAAAGAAAAATGTATGCATTAATTGTGTGTAGTCAGACTACATTACAACAACGATATATAAATTGGGTGTCTCAAAATAGTTTCTTGATTCCAATCTTGGATACAGCTACAATTTGCGATGTTAATTTGTAAGCTTGTAGCGCTAATTTGTTTGTCTGAAACACAGCAACAAACAAAAACAAACAAGCGCATAAATGCGCGTACCTACTGATACACTCTGAAATGCAAGTAAATACAAATATTTATTCATTTTTTAATCAACCAAAATATATCAATAATAAAACGCTTTTATTCCCAATAAAATACGTTCATAACTTCCGAACTAAAAGATATTTAGGATATATGTAGGTGTCTCGCTCTTAAGTAAGTAAATTAAATTAAATTTGTTGCACTTGAATTTGTACATACATTATCTTTTAGCACCACATTTCTATATAAAGATGTCTCTGCGATCTGACACTTTAGGTTTATAATATTGTTACCAGATTTGGCACCGCGATGCTGGGTTCGGTGGAGGACAACCCCATGTTTGTGCAAATTCTTCTGAATTTTCCAAAACTCCTCTCACCCGGAAGAGATTTGGACTGTGAGCTCCTGTTTTCACTTGAGAGAGCAAGCTCTCTGGAGTGTAAGCCCCGCACCAAATCTAGTTTCAGGTTAACATCTTTTAAGCATTGCACGAAAGCCCATGAGCCATTTTTTGAGCAAACAATATTAAATTATTCCAGAATTACAGAAGTTATCATCAGAATGAAGAAAGCAACAATTATGAAAAGCTAAATTGAATAAGAAATGATTGCCCCAATAATTTTTCGGACAAGAATCGTTTGGATAATAATTTCTTAAAAACTATCTTAAAATTTTGAATTCTAAAAGCCTTGTTACAATAAAGACGGCATTTTTATATTTGCCATCTAGAACCGTTTACCTGTGAGAAGGCAAGGAAAAATAGTTGTTCTGGTGTATAGGGCAATCCAGGCAGCTTTGGTTCTTCTCCGTACTTTGCAACATAAGCCTTGTACGCTTGAAAAGCTTCTCTCAAACCTCCGTTGTCAGCTATATTTTCTCCAAGTGTATTTTGTCCATTTAACTAATTAAAGCATTCCAAAAATTTCCAAAACGGATACATAAACCACGGAGGCACATTAAGTTATACAATGCTGCGTTTTAATTACGTAAACTGGAGAACCATCATTTTCTTTAAGTCCTTCGGCAATATACTTCGAGTATTGTTCGATGAAACAATTTGCTTTTTCCTTATAGTTGACAATAGTTGTGTTATCCCACCAATTCACTAAATTTCCGTCGCCGTCGCTTTGTCTCCCTATGTGGATAAAAATTGTATGTATTTTCACTTATACAGTCACACAAGTCCGCCTTCCGTAAAATTAAAATTAAATCACCTCTATCATCAAATCCATGGGTTATTTCATGACCCATGACCATACCGATAGCTCCGTAGTTCAAACTCCTAAAATGTATTTAAAAAGTTATAAATATATTGTGAAATTCAAAAATTGAGTTTTAACATTTTGAGTTCCTTTAAAGATGAATTTGAAATTTTTTAATTTTACTGAATGGGTTTTCCAGCAAAGTAGAAGGGTGGTTGTAAAATTCCAGCAGGAAAACCTACAAATTATTTAAAATGAAAGTTCCCCTTAAATAGGCCTAAAAATTCTATTTCTCATACAAATTATTTAATTATATTAAAACATGATAATTTGAAAGACAATAAAGGGTGTGAACTGTAAAATGAAATAGTTCAAAATTTACTTATAGAGTTATATGTGGAAGAGTAAAACGCATTAACAACGGTGGGGTCTGTTCTCCAACTGCAAATAATGCATTTGATTAAGGTAACAAAGTAGTGCGGATCAATTTGTCAATTTCATGTATTTTAATGTACTAATATATCTTTTTTTTAAATAATTGACCCCGTTTCTCAAAATTTTTGATAAAAAGATTTTTTTAAATGGCATCCAACCATCGCGTACCTGTCTACATCTTTTGACAATGGAAGTTTTTTCAAGCTCTCTGTTATGCGCCATTGAACTGCATTCAAGTAATTTTGCAAATGATCATTGCTAATTGCGGCAACCAACTAATTCAAACATAAAAATGTTCGGGATATACGTATTTAGAAATGAAATATGTGTGTAATTATAATCTTATTTATAGCTTACATCTTTGTAGTACTCAGTTAAGGCGGTCGCATTAGTTAGTAACCAGTCCGGGTACCCAACAAATTCTTTCATTTTTTTGGCCTTCTCTTCGGCCTTTGCTCTGGTTTCATCGGTAGCAATCCAAGATGTTGTTTTCAAAATTTGGAAAAAAGCTTCTTTCAATTCGTTTACCATAACTCCAATCTAATTGGGGGAAAAGTATTCACCCACTATTTAAAATTACTTTACCACTAAAACCGCTTACTTTTTCACTATCCACATTTACCACTGTTTTAGTGCGTTTCACCCACTAGTTACACTACAAGGTACACTAAAAGATATTAAAGTTTCACTAGATTTATTTCTATACCACCCGGCAATTTCTTTTACTAAAAATGCAAAAAGATTGACGCCTTAGATATTGAACTACAAATATAAATGTTACAATTAAGAGTGTAAATCCGTAATTTACAGAAATGGCTGGTAAAAACTGTAAATTTGTAAAAAAAATTGTTGGCGAGATCACTTTTTATTCGCACATTTAAACTCTATTTAAAGTAGAGCTTATCCAAGGAAATTCATTATACGGACAAACCGTACTATAGTTAAAATACGACCTTATTAGGAAATTTATCCTTACTAGTTAGGTTATGTTATATCGAAACGAGTTTATGCTTTAGTGGCTACCTTGTAAGATGCGTGAGTTTAAAACATTTGCTCACATATGCAAAAAATTTGTAGTTCAAACTAATTCTTTAGAATACCTAAATGAGATACTTTCTTATAATTCAATTTTCGTAGTTAAATTGTTTTTTTGCATCCAATAATTTTTGGCTAATTAAAAAAATTTGTTCCTTCAAATAATTCAATTTCTAGCAGGGTTCTAGAAACCAATTTTTAAATTTGATTGTAACGGATGCAATCACCTTGTCTAAACCCCCTAAAATTGTGCGTGTGGCTCCTGTAGCCTTTTTTGCAGTCTATTTCAATAGACTGCAAAAAGTTTTTTTATACTGCTGCAAAATGTTTTTTCTATTTCTGCAAAGGGTGACCATGTCAATTTTATTTCCGCAAAGGGTGTCCGCCCACATTTTTGGAGTAAGTCTACACTCGTTTCGATGTAACCTAATTGGTACACAAATTTCCTGTTAAGGTTGTATTGTCTTGTCACTACAGGTGTATTATACATACCGATCATTATTAGTTCGTATGTATCCTTAATCCTTACTAATGCTAAGTTTACAAACTTACTGATATTGTATGTCCTTATTCTAAATTACATATTTGTAATTCAATTTTTGTAAATTGTCGTCTTTTGCATATTTTAAGTTTAATAGATATCCGGGTGGTATGAAAATATATATATAATAGGAATTGTGGAACTTCAACAACTTCAACTTCTTTTAGTGTACGTAGTGGGGGGAAAGCAGAGGTAAAAGTAGGTATAGTGGGAATTTAAGTGGGAATTTAGTGTGTCACTCATTTTTTAGTGGAAAATTCAGTGTAAATAGTGGCTCATTAAACGGGTCCCAATCTAATTTGTACTAAGCTTATATTCACCGGAAACACTGTTATAGGCAAAAATAAAATTGAACCTACCTCTGACAAGAAATCTGAACCGAAAACTTCTCGAACATAATTGTAGGAAATTGCTATTCCGTAGTAGGCATTAGTTCTATCAGCGCAGGTATTTTTTCTGGTAAATATGGAAAACACGACATATTTGTAGATATAATAAATATGACAGTAGGCTGAAATTTGAAAATCTTTCTAATCGGAACCATTCCATGAACAATTATTGTGTACTGTTATGTGATGTGAATTACCTTTCTGGAGGGATCTGTGTTCCTTGGGTGGCTCTTGTGTACTCAAAGAAAACTTCCCTTAGCCTTTTACTAACATCGTTTCCGAAGCTGAATATCACTCTCCACCGTAGATAGTTTCCTGACAAAATGAAATCCAGGGATCATATCATACAACTAACCAGTTACACTAAAATTCAAAATTGTTAATACTCAAAGCCCCAGCTGGGGCTCCAGTTAAAACAGTCATCAACTGTTTAACATATTCCAAATCTCGTGCAATGACACGAAGATCCCTCGGTTCCGCAGGTGGATTCGCAACATTTACGAATGTTTGCTTTATATACTCCTCCCAATTAATCTGTTACACACAGCAAAATTAATACCGGCTGCAGCAATGTTAAAGTGTTTATGAAAAATTAAAACGAATATTTTGTGTGAAAATATATAACACATAACGACTATCTACAAAGGATCATTTAGGAAACTGTCCTGCCCATACTTACTGTCAATGTAGGATCTAACTGACCAAATACTTGCAATGTCATAGGATTGTACAACTTCTCCCTGTCGCGTCTGTCTTCTGGTGAGGCTGATATCTGTTTGAATCAGAATACAAATATTGGTATTATTCATTACGTTTGACATGTCAATTGTCTTTCTGAACAAAGTGCAACATAACGGAAACCGCAAATAAATGCTAATGTGTTTGCCCAAGAAATTAATTAGGATGCATTCATTTTATAATGATAGTTACTTTAGCAATTGCTCTCTCAAGTGCAACGACTTGCTGAGCAATGGTCGCAGCTTCAGCCTCATCTCCCAATACCAGTGGCCAGACATCTTCAATCAGCTTTGTGTATGCGATAACATTAGCATTTTCCTCAGGAGTCGTTATGTAGAATGCTCTGTTTAAACCCAAGTTGGGCTGGTCCAGCTGCGCGTTTAAAAAATTCCGATATACGAGATTATAAATGAGATGAGGATTTTAACAAATCTTATATGTATAAATAAATTAGCAGGTCATACTTTACGGTGATGATATAAGTATATTAACAATACAGTTTTCTTACATAGACTGCATAATTCGTTGTGTTTTCTTCGTCGAGGTCAACATAGAGATTTAAAATATAGTTTCCACTGACTGTACGACGCAATTCTCCAAGTTTAGCACCCAGATTTCCATCTATTTCTATTGGCACTGTAGCCGGGAAAATCCCATTTACAAGGTCGGTCAATTTTGACTCATCTGCATCTCCATCTGAAATGTATGTAAAACGATTTTTATAGCATAACCCATAGCACTGTAATGCAATAAAAGAAATAAACATTTTTTATTACGTATGTACACTATTTTATTATATGAAATATAGATTCAGTAATGAATCCATCACCTTGTTGCACACAAGCACCGTAAAACCTTCGGGAATTTTTAACAGGCTCAGGATCATTTCCAACATCGGGCCTGGTTAGTATATCTGTTGAAATTGAAGAGAGGTTTCAGTTTATCATATATGAATCGGTTTGTGTTTCTTTCGCGTATACTAACCTAATGGTACGCTTTTGAAAAATGAAGTCAATTTAATTTAATTTGTGCACGGATTTTTATATCAGAAAAACAAGCTATCAATCAATTCAGACGAGGATGGGGTTAAGGAAGCTTTCAATATCTTTCTAATAT